>JAUEKX010191753.1:0-10793 GCA_031834005.1 Dendronotus venustus
TTTTTTTTTCAAAACTCCCAATAGCAATCTGACTATTTCATCATATAATTAACACGGAATTACATGGGTTAGAGGGATATTTTTACTATACGATAATTACTATACTAATTAGTACGGGTATGAACTATTCAATGTTAACGTCATCTTCAACTGTTTACGTAATTCTGGTTTTAGTTGTAGTTTTTTCAATTCACCGACATGGACGCCCTTTGATCTTTTTCTGAATAAACGGAATATTTCTGTCAACTTTCTTCATGAGAGTTAGAATGAAATACTCCACAGCTGTATTTACATTCTATACAATATATACAAGTAAAACTGCTTTCCTAGTTTGTCCTGTGTCATAATAATAATATATATTTAAAATAAAAAAAAACAAAAAAAACAAAACAACAAAGAATAAAAATAAAAGCATATGTATAAAGGACTTGAATAAAAAAAAACCAGTCAATGATAATTGTTTCAACTTTTATGACTGCGGGATCATAATAACGATAGTTCCTGTATCTGATTTGTTTTGGTTTGTATTTTATAAAATGCTTTTTTTCTAATGCATCCAACCATACTGTGGTCTGACAACGTCACTTGAATGGCGTTTTAATAGTCTCTTTTGAAGTGGTAGCGAAGATATCAATTAAATTGGCAGAATTCAAAGTTGTTCTTGTCAGTTCATTCATTACTTCCGTTTACTTCTCGATAGTTAACATTACAGTCTCCTAGGACAATTATCTCCAAAAATACATTATTAGTGATTACTGCATAAAACCTGTAATCAATACTTGAATATTTTCCCGCCTTTTTTTCCTTCCTACAGCAGGAAAAGATAGGCTGAAATCATCACCTATATCCAATGTATAAAGTGCTTTTTGAGTTTGAGTGCCAATTCGGGCCTTTCATGTAATTTTATGAAACCACCCACTATGATTAAAAAGAAAAAATAAAGCCAAGATTACGTAAACTGTTGAAGATGGTTTAAACATTGAATAAGTCGTACTAATTATCAGCGTAATTGACCGAAATTATCTCTACTAATAATAGATAAGAGACTTACGGGACTTTTGGCACTTGAACTAGATTTAGGGAATATAAAGAACATTATATTGTCATTTAAAGCAAAGAGAAAGAAGAAAAGACAGTTTTCTTAGTTTGATTTATAATTTTGTTGTGCATTTCAACATTTTAAACGATGGGCAAGAATTTTCTTTATCAATTCTGTTTAAATGGGAACTAGTAGTACTAGGCTAGTGCTACAAGAGACTTAGTTAATATTATTATGAGTTTATTATCATGATTAAGAGTTTGTTATCATGGTCAGATTTCTAGTTATTCTTTATTCCATGAAATCAAAATTAATTCTTTCTTTTGCATTTTTTGTGAAATATTCTTTTTGAGAGTATATTTTACTTGAATGTTTCGACAACTGTATTGAATTGTGTCGTTGCTTTTATGGTTCAAGCCGAAGTATAAAGGTCACGTAACAGTTCTATTTTCAGTTTCTTAAGTGAAGAATTTATCAAATATTTTATAACCTTTGCAACTTACGGACAAAACATCTAAGAAAACTACAAAGAGCTATTAAAGAATCAGTAGTGTTGAAAATACCACCCTTTCTTCTTTTAAAGTCGGACAACAAAACTTTAACATTCCGTTGACTTCAAAGTTCAAAGTAATTATAATTTTTTTTGAGAAAAACTGACATTTTTTTAAATTTCATGCAACATACTCATTTCTTCAGGTATTTTGGACAAAAACGCTACGTCAGAATCGTACAAATTGACGTCTATCTTACATTTATAAGTATACATTTTCCTCATTAGAATCTAATCGAAGTGATTAAAAGTTATGGCTTTTTGAAACATATGTAGTGTTTTTCTCTTTTACATTATTTTCTCCTCCTCGAAATATTGTTAACCTTCCTTTTTGTTCGTTGGTTTTATCTGATTAAAATTTCCCTATAATTTTCGATAAAATGAATCTTTGTAATTACATTGTCTTAAGAGTAATTCTCTGGGCAGTAATTGCTACTTCCTAGCTTTTTGTAAAAGATGTAGAAAGTGCCCCCCTCGAAATTTTTTTGCGATAACTTTTGATAGAGTTGATAAAATTTTCTCAAATTTCATGACTTTTCCTAACCTTTATTTTAGTTTTTTAATACATAATTAATTATTTGTCATTTTTAATTGTTCTTGCGGTAGGATCAAAGAAATTATGAAGGCTATAATTAAAAAATAAGTGATCTCATTCTTTTTTTCAATATAGACATATTATATACTGTTCGATAGGAAATTTTTTCAGGAATTCAAAAATATGTAGCATTGTTTACTTTATGTGTACACAAAGAGGTGTGATAAAGGAAACTAATGTAATTTTTTTGTCATTTTTGAATAACTAGATTGATCATTTGAATTTGAATTCTCATCAAAACAATATTATATTATACTTCATTTCAATCAGCTTTTTCGAAACATCTCAAATATCTAATTTGTTTTGCTTGTTTCTGTTTATTATGTTGATACATCAATTAGAGTAATTATGTTTTTTTTTCAGATTTCATTGTATAAGAGTACTTTTGTTTTACTCACTTTGAGTATGATTATTCAAAATATATGTCAAAATATTCTAATTATCTATTTTCTAATTTGTTATTTCATTCTGTTGAAAAATAATATGTATAAAAAAAATGGCCAAAATTTTTTTTTGACACATTCATGACGTCATTATTAAAAAAAAGACATTTTGACAATTAAATTTTTTTATAAAATGATTTAGGGTAATCAAATTTATAACCATATCAATAATTATGGCAAAATCTTCTCTACAACAGAAATTTTTTTTTGGGGGGGGGGGGTGTTGTTTATTTACTTCAACAAAATGAACAAAATCTTATTTTTGAAGCTTTTTTATCCGTCTTAGGTGTTATGCTATTATGTAAGTTTCTCTTTTCTTTTCGATCATTTTCTTTTCTAATAATAAAGTATTGGTATCTTCATTTAAATTTTTTTCTTCAGTCTACTGAATTTTTTTTATTTTTAGGTTACTTATTGAATATGGTATGGCATACTTTGTTACTCGTACTGTATGTATATATAATCTTCATTCGTTTTAGCTATGATGCCAAAATATTTATTAATTTTGTACGCGTTTGTGCATTGTTGTTGCATGTCACAAAACACTAATGATGCACAAGTTATAAAAAAGTAAGTTATTATTTATTTAGTGAACATAAGAGGAACCAGAGTGCGTTAAAAATCTCCGAAAATAATTAATGCAGTAATTATAGTTGAAGATATTTTCAGATAATAGTTTTGTAGCTCTCCGTCAAAGATAATTGGCACACTCTGCATCTTTCTTTTTTGTTGTTACTTCCAGTAACTTATTCCTATTAAAAACCAATACTTCATCAAACAACATTATCATAGTTATTTTCACATTATGTTGGGTTTTAAAAGAGAGCAATACCTTATTATTAACAAGATTAATGCTTTATTCATTGTTTGATATTTCAACAAAACCGAATCTAATTAGCTGCTATAACCATCCATATTAATAAATATTTTATTTGAGTAACGTTTCGAGATACTGATATTATTCTCGTAAAATTTAATAATTTTAAGGGGCCTAGGGCTCTCAAATATTATTCTAATTGCATGAGTTTTGAATTGTAAGAGTTCAAGTGCTTACTAGTAAATTTTTAAAAGCACTTAAAATCTGTTCGATTTAATGGATCTTTTAAATCTTATAAAGTTCAACTATATGTAGTAATCATACATTCAATTATTATCAGTGGAAGGGACTGCAAAGAATGACAAGTTTGATTGCAAAGGATATTACGTATAACTGTATTTTTAAAGCCCTCTGTATTATGGTGGAGAAAGACTAACTACCATTTTAGCCGCTACTGGCATTTTGGAGTTTTAATAAGGATACGCCAGATTATATCAACTAATTTCGTTTTTTATTTTATATTGATAATTTCTCTACTTAAATACTCATACTCTTATAGATGCAGACAAGTCAAGAAAGACGTGAAATGGGGCGGGTAAGTAGATTGTAAACATATCACATGAAAGGTATGTGCCGAGCAGACAGAACATGTTGTAACAACGTGTTTTGGATGTTAGAACGGCACTTTAGATTTACGTATCTATCTCTGGACAAATTAAGGTTGAAGTCAATTTTGATCAAAAAATGTATATCTAAATACAAATGATAATAACTTCAACATTGAATGAGAAAGGGAGAGGGACAAGATATTTTTTGCTGTGATTTTAATTCCATCTGCGTCACGCATACAACTTTTAACTTCATTTCTAGAAAAATGGAAACCGTTAACATGACAGATTGCAGTAGTAATGGCTGGACAGAGATACACTATAATGAAATACCAGAAGATACATTGATGCTGTTAGCCTTTATAATTTTTATTTTTTGTATTTCTCAATACTTGATATATTTAAGACATAAACTTTTTTGAATTTTTTATCGTAAATGGTTGAAGATATCGTCCAAACCGTCACACATTTCCTTTTTGCTGTAGTGATGTTGAAAATGGTTAACACTTAGTTGTGTTTGTAGAATTAGTATTAACAATTACCACCAATGAGAAAATTTTATCCACATGAATATGACCAGCAAAAATCAAAGAGATTCTGCACAAATTTTGAATTTTAGACGACGGGAACATTGTTTTTAAGGATATCTTGCGGTAAGCTCATATAGTTTACTGTTTCTGTAAAAATTTAAATTTCAATCTTTTTAGGCAACTTTCGTACAATAATATAACTAAATTAAAAGTCGATGCATTCGCTAAATTCAAGTCACTTCGTTATTTGTAAGTCATGTTTTTTTAACTGAACATTTAGAAAAATTTAAAAGACTGTATTTCCAAGCTAAGTTACCTGTTGATTCAAACTTTTTTGTCTTTGTATACATGAACTAAACATATAGTACATGTGCAAAAGTATTAAAAATACACAACCAATGAGTGTTCAATAGTTGGATAATTAAAAATTGAAAATAGGCTTTAAGATTACTTTAAGTTACTTGTTAGATGTTGTGAATCTTCAAACAAAATTTAACTTCATTAGGTGGATGGTGATATTGGAAATTAGAAAAAATGAATCATATCTCCTATATTCATGGTTTGAATGTCACCGGGAATATTAGAGAATGGCATTTAAGAAGCATGTATATATATATATATATATAAATCGAGATTTTTCTTTTTTTTTCTTCTACATAGAAAACCTTGATTACAACCCAATCATCACCTTAACAAAAAATTTGTTCAGAAATGTCCCAGACCTTAGGGAAATGTGAGTACTGAATTCAGTCTTTATTAGATTATTGAATGTCGCACAAATTTCACTTACTTCGTAACATATAAGAATCATGTGTAGAAAAGAAAAATGAGAATTATCAATGGAGAAAGACCACAAGGTAATTGTCTGTTCACTCTCTGTTGCAGTTGTTGCTGACGCTCTAAAACAACTTTTACTCATATCGTCTTCATAAAGCCAAAAGTGCTACGATGTTGTCGGTATCTACAATGCGTAGTGAATAGACCTAATTTGAGCTTCAAAGAATTTTGATCGGATAATTTATTTGTGTACTTTTCTAAAAGTTGACCTTTGGATTGTTGGTTGTAGATGATGTTGATGGTAGATCACGGAGCAATTATAGCCCATAATTTTATCATCTTGTACTCTTTTGAACATTCTTGAAATCTCTGTATCGTAGCTAATCTTCTTCTTTATAATTCAAATTCTTTATGCCGTGTTGGTGCTTACCTCAGTTTCTATAGCGTTCATAAGTTTCCATAATTATAAACTTAATATGGACAGATAACACAGCGCGTTAATTCAAGTTGCTCAAATCTATATAACTGATGGAATGAAACTTACATGTTTTTCCTGCAGAGAAAATATCTTGCAAGTTGATATGATTGAATTGTTTGCTTTGGGTTTCTGAAGTGTGTTAGCAGAGAGCTTTAGAAAACCTTTTTAATCTTTAATCACGGATATCTTCTATAATTACATATTCTCCATTAATAACAAAACCGATCATCATTTGAACTCTTCTAAACATAATCGTTCTATATCTAACATAACAATACTGGTTTGCTTGTCACCTAAAAGCAATGTGATGCTTTGTTTTTTCCTTATGTGTTTTTTCGTTTCTTTTACATTTCATATTGTGCAAACTTTATAAAGTACGGTTTATGAATTCTTCTTTTCAACAATTCCTTCAACTTACGTATATGTAAGATGTAACATCTTCCAGCCGGCACACTAGGACTTGTTACAATGTTGTTTTTTTTATTTACGACATCTTAGCTGCACCCAAATGATATTGTGTGAGATTCTATTCAGTTCTCATCTTGTCATCATTATGAAATCATTGATCTTTCAACTAAGCAAAATTAATTTTACATTGATAGTAATGCATTTATTGTTGTACTATAATTTTTATTTATGTCATAACTTTTATTTATTTGATTACTATCGTTACAATTGTTTAGACACTTTGCCAGTTGCAGAATTGGTAGTTTGAAAGATGACACCTTTTCTAATTTACCTAACTTGCAGCTACTGTAAGTACTGGTGATATTTCATTATAGAAATCTCTTCGTTTTTGTCTATTTTTTAACTCATAGAGAATACAAATTTCAATAATATTTTAAATTTCTATCGTATTTCATCTTGCTGCTTTAGCTCTGTTAACTTTGCATAGTATCAAAAGACTAAGCTCACACATTATAAGTTTGTTGTTTTTATAAAATTTTCCGATTACAAATTAAATTAGATCAACAACGTTCCTAAATTTCACATACCCGCCATTGGACTAAAAAAAGCTTTTTTTTAAAGACCTCGACTGTTCTTCAACTCCTCACATTATAGACATAACAGCCGACACTCTATCCAATTTCTTTCGCTACTTTACTATTAGCATAGTAATATTGTATTATTATTATTAATAATTATAATTAATAATATTATTACTTTACTATTATCATTACCATTTATAAAGTAAAGAGGTTCATTCCTGCCAAAAAAAAGTAATTTTCTCCGTAGATACGGTCAGTATAAAAGCAAGTCTACCAGTAAAGCTTGGTTCCTACTAGGTGCTACATAGCGCTAGATAGCGAGCGATACTTTTCAAATTCTAATGTGAACTTAGCGCACGAAATCTATCATTAGCTAGCGCTCATTTTTACCTAGCGCTGAATGAATTTTTTTTCATATCTATCGCTAGCTAGCAAAGAAAGCCGATATTTTTTAACATATATTCTGCAAATGATGGAACTTTCGAAAGAAATTTTGTGAAAAAAAACACAAAAAGGTACTTGTGAGTGTGTATTTGTGTTTTGCTTGGCTTCTCATTCGTATATCGAGATTATAAAAATGGCAAAAAGATTTTCCAATACGAAGTATAAATAAAGCTGAAACTTAGGGACTGTTGAGATTCTCTTATTTCGAGAAAGCGAAGCGTGAGTGCAAGTCTTTGAGTTGCAGATATCGGCTCTCTAAACTTTGTTGTTTATTGCTCAATACGTGGAGCTACCAGTGAAAGCAGATGTTCAAATCGATTTAGAGTAATGCTTATATATCTAAATAAAAAGAGTTGAGTATTTAAGTCAACAGAAACTTACGTGAGATGAATTAAAAACATAGCAACAAAAGTATTTATTTCGCAATATTTCGACTCATTGCGAGTCTTTTTCAAATAAAAAGAAACTGATAAGAATTCGGATGAGCAAGACTACGTACTTGAAAGCAATTTTTGATGTATATAACATGCACTAACCTAAAATAGAATTCTCTGTCATAAAGTCGAAGCTCTGTGAGAAATTTGAAAATACTCCTTGTTTTTCTCGCTGTTTGAAGATTTCACGAACCCAAAATCTTCGTTTTTTTTGTTTTTTTTCCTTATCAATAAAAATAAAACCAAGCATAGCCATGTCTTCTTTTGCAAATGAAATTTTATAATTCTGTCGTAATTATTTGTAATGTGAACGTAATGCGGCAAATTGCTATGATTCTAGCGCTAGTTATCGCTCGCTATCTAGCGCTAGTTAGCGCCTATTGGTAACCAAGCTTAAACAAGTGTAAACTAGTTGTATATCTTTAAACAAAGCCTCAACATTAAATATTTCCAACTCTAAGTTGCAATTCCTTTTCAATGTCTTCCATGTAAATATTCTCTTCTAGTCATGCAATAAATAAATGTGTTTGTTTATTCATTAGTTTTAACTAACATATTATTCAAAATATATTTCAAAATATTCATTCTATTGGAGCAAAGAAAATTGCGAAAAAGTTTTTTTGACACATTGATGACGTCATTATTAAAAAAATGGCATTTTGACAATTAAATTAAAAAAAATGATTTAGGGTAATCAATTTATAACCTTGCCAAAAATTATGACAAAATCTTTTCTACAACAGAAACTATGAAACTATTCATTACAAAGAGTCATTTAATCCTAATGAAATGTTTTACATTTGTCAAAAAACCTATATAAAGTTTTTTTTTTTTTTAGATTTCTGAACAATAACAAGATTCCAATCATCCGTTCGCATATTTTTGATAATTTAACAAACCTAGAAACATTGTAAGTTGTAAAGTCTTTCTCATTAGAAGCTCACGGTGAGTTTACTTTTTACAAAACTGGATATAAATTTGTCTGTAGAAACAGTTTTTATACGTGCCGGCCTAAACAATATTTTACAATTATTCTAGTCACATCGTGTTGTGATGAAAACTGCTTAATGTAGTGGAAGAACAACACAAAGGGTAATATAATCATATTGTGGTGAAATTGCGTCATTAAACCAACTATAATCCAAAACATCCTGTCTGATATTATAGACATAACAACCGACATTTTGGCAGATTTCTTTTGTTACTTTACTTACTGTTTTAAATATAAACGGATTCATCCCAGACAAAAAAAGTAATATTAAAAAGTTGATGTAGTCATTATACATGCCAGTGTTTTAGTAAAAAGATGAAAACAAGTACTTTATCTTAAAAAAAGCTTTAACAAAATTAACTTACAGCTCTCAAACGAATACCCTTTTTAACGTTTTCTATGTAGATCTAACCCAAATCACTGTTAATAATGAGTGTATTCAGAGGCGGATCTAGAATGTAACAAAAACATGCGTAGGAGAGCAAAAATACAATGATGACAGTGAGAAATAGTACAAGATGATTTTATTTTCACTCTCCTTCGCATGTATTTGCTACATTCTAGATCCGCCTCTGGTATTTAATTTTTGCATAATTTTAACTACAACTTTCCATTATAGGCGATTAGACAACAATAAAATAGTTCATCTCAATGTGTCTGTTTTTGCCAAACTCATCAACCTAAAAGAGTTGTAAGTACATATATTTAATTTGAAAGGTTGCCATCCCTCTAGCATGAAAATTTAACATTAAAACATTATTGAATAAACAATTACTTACCTTTTCTAATAAAATTGTTATCTTTATGATGTCAATAACATTTTGAAGCATATATATCTAAATGTGTGTTTTTTTTCAATTCGGGTGATAAAAAGCTCTCAAAATTGTAAATTCTTTCTCACATATTCACCAGAAATATAAAGGCTATGACGATATAACCTGCTTAGTAAAAAAATAGTACAAAAGTCAAATCCAGCATAAGACGAATACTTCTATCCCCACCTTATATAAACAATGTAATATGAATAACACACACTTTTCCGAATAAAAGTTTAACTTCACAAGAATAAATCTAACGAAATAGAGATTATTTAAGATTTATATGAGAAAAATAAATGCTCTGTAAGCATGTATAACGTATACCGCACTATAAAAATATTAGGTATTTAAAAAAATAGGTATTACTATAACCAATAAGAAATCAGAAGCGTATTCAGAGTGTAACAAATAACAATTGAGGAATGTAAACAAAATATTTATCTTTATAAAAGCCTTAATATGATTTATTTTCAGTTCTCTTTCAAAATCGTTTTTAATGTCTTATACGTAAATACACAGCTAGTTTCATGTCAGTAATGAAGATTTTTATTTATTTTTAATCAAAATTATTTTGTACAGGCGATTAAACAACAATGAAATAGTCTCTCTACAACATAATGTTTTCCCAGTACGCAACCTGAAACAATTGTAAGTACACACATTATACTTGTAATTATTCAAATGCGAAAATTTTTAAATTATTTATTTTTATTTTTTGATGAACATTTCTTTGCCATTGTCTACAATATTATTGTTTCACTGATGTCATTATTATTTTTTTTTTTATATATAATTTAATGAGGTTATAAAATCTCGGTATTGTATATTTCGGACAATGGTTAAATTCACAAAAACTATACAAATTAGTACAATAAAACTCACTCCGCTTAAAATCAAAACAAAACTAAACCTACCATAAAGAGACTGTTTCTATCATGCCCTCACCAATGCAACATATTCAATAACAGTCTTTTCTTCGATAAATAGTTTGTAATCTTTCTTTGTTCCATCAATATTTATTTATTACTAAATAATTTATGAATGTCTTTTTATAAAAAAAATAAAAATAAAAGAAAGATCTTTTGAACCTTTCCAAGTGGTTTCTTGTTTACAGCAAACTTTAATTAATACAGAAAAACACTAAGTACACATTAAAATTTAAAGGAACTTAAAGTATTATACTATTTTTGAAATCTCAGGGGGGGCCTACTAGGCCCGCGGTGATGAACTTTTTATTGCTGTTTTCGAACGCGTTGCACTATGGGGCTGAAATTTAGTGA
>JAUEKX010191975.1:0-22832 GCA_031834005.1 Dendronotus venustus
CCAACTAAATTACAATGAATAAGAAGACAAACTATATTTAAGCAAACAAATACTTTATTGATTAATACCAAAACACTCAACAAAGTACAAACAAAAGTTTAAAAAAGTAAACCAAAAAATATGAAAAAAGGTTTGGAAGTGGTCAAGCAACTGGCTCTTGTTGACCAATGCATTGTCATAACAATAACAGTAGCATCATCAAGTCAATCATCAAAACACCAGACATCAACAATCAAATAGTACACGAAGATTTTAAGTCTTATTAAACTAGTCCACAATGTTATTGTTTAAAATGGCATTGTCATACATAATACATAACACAAACAACACTGACGAGAAATAATCTATTTTATTATAATTATATTATCCACACCATCCATGCAAATACGAAAATACGAAGAAAAGACAGACAGACAGACAGACACACACGACAAGGAGTAGAAGAAGGGCAAACAAAAAAGACACAAAAAACCAGCCGAGACAGACTCGTAATGTTCAGGTTCAAGGTCAAAGGATCATTCTCTGGACAATCAACATGACTGATAATTAACAACAGTAGTAATAATAATAATAATAATTAGATATAATTAAAAAATAATAAAAAGGATGGAGCATAACAAAGAGATCATTTTGAGGAGGGCAGGAGGGGGATGCAACAACCCAAACAAACAAGAAGTCATCATCGGCATCATAATAAGAATTATAATCTCTCTCTAGCTACCGAATAATAATAATAATGATGACGTCAACGTTTATTAGTCCCTTTCTTTTTGTATAGGAATAGTAGTATAGGCGTTATCAAAAACCACTACTTATCATTACCAGTACTAACTAACTAATAATTGAGTTTGAGCTCTTAGTAGAGCTGTTTTGCTACGGTAAAGAAAGGGAAAGACAAACTTAAATAGGTAGGTAGGTAGGTAGGTAGATACTAAAAATTACTTTACAACAAACAAACAAACCAATGCTGTTATGTGTAACCAAAACAATATCCACATGCTAGTTTAGGTAGACTAGTACTAGTGCTCTTCATCTTCTATGTCTAGTTTATATATTGCTTTCAAACTCACACTTATTCATTCATTTAATTAATCTATTCTCTATGTTTGTCAGCTTTTTAAAGTTGCTACAGTGATTTGATTGACAAAAGTTAGTTAATTAAGAGTTTTAACATTTTGGTAAATAACAACATCAACACTCTGCGAGGTAAAAGGAAACGACCAACATGACACACCTTTGGAGAAATTGATAATGATAAATGCAGTTAAAATGATTTTGTCTACCTTGATGAATATTTTTGATCAAATGTGGAAGAAGCAAAGTACAAGACTTGGAATAACGTTGGTGTAAAAAGCAATTTACACACAAACAAACTCGCCTTTTGACTTTACCAGGCAATTCAATACTAGTACATAGTACATAAAAGATTTAAAGTCGTGTTCAATTATTAAAGCTGTACTTTTGACTAAGCTAGATGACCCGTGGACAAACCTTATCAGGTCGCAGAAAACAAAACCACTTCTAATTTAAGACTATGATAATAATAAACTATATAGTATTATTTATACATTATTTAATTTTAAAACATACTCAAAAGTTCTAAGTGTCAACATACTTATAAATTACCACTAAGGGATACTTACTATCTACAAGGCTAAAATATTTGCTCCAACTATCTACAACTATCTTCGTTTGGGATTTTAACATCATGTATATTATATAGACCAAAACAGACAGAAGTCACAAATTTCTATTTCTAGATACAGAACTTTTTCAATAACTTTTTTAACAAACTCCAGAATAAGACGTGTACTATTTCCTTTACACGTTCAATGAAAAAAAAAAATCGGTCGCTACTTAACATTAACAATAGTGACAATGAAATATCATTATATTAATTATATTTAACATCAAAAGGCTAGCACAAAGCAACAGTATATTTTCATTCTTAATTAACAGCAACTTTGAAAAATTGTTGGTGACCACTGTAAATAACCAAAAAATTCAACAACATTTAACAAATCAATGCAATACAATAAGGAACAACATAAACCCTGCTGATATTATCAGATGCACTTGATATAGAATATATTGTTTGATCATTAACAATCCTAACAATAACAACCCATGTCTAATTCCCACCATGTAAAAGTAATCCAAAAACATTGAAAAAATAAACCCGACAAAACCAATTACGACTGCGATTCCCGCCCCATTTATGATGTTGTTTCCCTGTTGCCGTTCGTACATTGTTAGTCGTAGGGATAACAAACGTTCCAAGGTCAAAAATTTTCAACGTTTAAAAAAAACAAAAAAACTGACAGCAGATAAAAATACACAACGGTAGTCTTCAACACATGTATGTACGTTTTTGATTGAATAAACAAAATAACTTTTGGAAAACGTATGGAATCGATGGTAGTAGTGGTACAACTCTATTAAAAAAACTACATGGAATTATTTAACACACACAAAATGCATAGAGTTCTGCATGGGTTTTATCAAGGGAAATGCTTTCTTTAGTTAAGAGGGAACATTGGATAACATTATCATTAATGAAGCTTTCTGATCTTCACTGTTCCTGTTTTCGTTTTTTAACTTAATGAGTTCCTTTAAAAACTTGACAATTTCTTTAAATTCTTCCAAAAACTTAGTATCAAAATAAACTGGACTTCATCATCAAATATTTGATCAAGAAACAAAAAAAACATTTGATACATTCTACGAGTCTATTCACAGATCAACTTTTCATTTTCTGATAAAAAAACCCAAAAAACTACAAGTACGAAAAAATATTCAAAAAATTACTTTACTTAATCATTAGATTATTTAAAAAAACAGTATTCACTTATAACAACTACAAAATCATATGGCAATTTGTCCCCACAAAGAAGACAAATATAGCACAACTAGTTAAAAAATTGCTAGCAAATGAACAGCAAAGGGTGTTGTTAACAATCAACAAGATCTATGGCATTTTTAGGAAGTCTTCTTATTTACCTTCACATTCATCATTAATTAAACCAACATTTTGTTTCCACTACTCAAACCAAGCATCCTGGTTGTTGCATATCCCGTGTAGAGCAAAGCAACCAAACAACCCAAGGAAACACTTGTTATCTACCTGAAATTAGGACGCACACAAACACTCTCAGCTAGCAGACCACCTTCCGTTATTGAGATTGACGACACTGGCCAAATAAATTCAATCCGATTCACTTTTATACAATATAGGACCTTTTATTTACCCAAATACAACATACAGAACAATTATAAAATAATTCCTAAATGAATGAATGTCATTTTACAAATTTCCTAAAAGAAAAAAAATTATTTAGCTGTCTTCATTCAAATTTGCATCAACTAAACAGAAAATGTAACATTTGATTGGTTCCAATGTCAATAATAATATATATATAACAAAATATGAATAATAATAAAAATATATATAAGACTCTTGTTTTACAAAACAAAGGGGGTTTCCAAAACGTCCATAACTTTTTTTGTAATCTTTTTATAAAGAAACAGAATGAAAGCAACAGTGGCTATAAATACTAACATCCATTTAATAGTAGTAGTAGTAGTAACATCAACAGAACTAACAACCATCAACAAAAAGAAAAACCAGCAACTGGGGTGAGTGGTGGGGGGCAAGCAGAGATTGGAGGAGGAGGAGGAGAACAAAGGGAGAAAGTCAGCAGAGGTCAGAGTCAGGTCAAGAGTCGAGGTGAAATATACCTGCTGCTGCTTCTTCACTGTACAACATCATCAAAAACAATCCGACCACCCAACCCACCCACCAACCAACCAACCGACCAACCAACCAACCAACCCACCAACCAGGGCAACAACAACATGTGCCGCTGTCTTTCTCCAGCAAACAATCGAGAAGAAGAGACGAGGTTACGAAAGAAAATAGGGGAAGAAGAGAATCTCTAATAACAATAACATTAACATAACAGCTAACAACAAACAACACTAACAACAACTGTCTCACCAGTATAGTATAGTAATAGTAGTATAGAATAGATTAGATAGAAATCATGACACATAACAATAACAATAACATTAACACTGTTGATGGGGGTACAAAAAGTTAATTTCTTCTTTTTGTTACCCTCAATAATAATAATGACAAGAAGCCAAAACTGAAAGGAAAGAAGAAATGAGTACGAGTATGAGGAGGGGAGAGTTATTTCCAGCATTAACAAAAACACAAAACCCCCACCTGAATGCAGAAACCAACCATCATTAGGTCTGATCATGAAGCTTTTTGAGGGTTTCAAACAAGTAGTTTGAGTAAGAGTAAGAGTTTACATTTACAGAGACAACTTTTAAATAATGCAACTAAAATTATTTGGTTCTAAACTGTGTGCGTTGGAAGATAAAGTGAATGAAACCCAATCGTTTTAGATATGATAATAAAATAATGATAATACACACTCATTCTACAATACACAAAAGATGACATTTATCTGATAACAATGCTTTTGATATTATTAACTATAACATTCAATAATTACAGTTGGTCATTTACTCAGGAAGGGACAACATGTAGGGGGAGAAAGGATCAACAATCCAAACATACCCAGAGCCAATTCCTCTTTTACACTCTATAGTTGTTTGGCAAGTTCTCTTTCATTTTTTTTTTTTTTTTTTGCAATTTTATTGAAACATAGAAAAATGCATATTTGTGTTTTTCTTTGTGTTGGAAAAAATCATTAACACTTAACAAGGTACGATTGTTTCAAAAAGATCTTACAAATGCATTGGTAGTAGCAAAAATGAGTATAAAAAGCCAACATTGAGAGATACAGGTCATCATCAATACGTCAATGGTCAATAATAATAATAATAGCATCGTCGTAAAAAAGGAAAGTAATCGATCAAACAAAGAATACAACGTGCCATCCAAGTGGGGAGAAAATGATATCAAAATGAGAAAGAAAAAACATCGTATAAAAACCCAAAGACATAGTAATACATAGCATTCGGTTAAGCACAAATCGTAGTCATGTTCTTATAGATATATCTAAAGAACGTGAAAAATAAATAACAGTGTAATATCATTCAAGAACCAGTAGATCCTTCGTAAGGGAATTGGCAAGGTTTCTACCGGAGTAAAGAGAGGTCTTTTGTGCTCCGTATATTATTATGATGAACATTTAAAAAATGGATGATTCGATTTCAAGCCTGATGGAAATTAACATTAATCTCTTCACACCGTCAACTTGTCATTATGAGATGACAAAACAACAAGAGGAAAAGTGGTGTATCTATCCCTCCTCTACTTTCCGTCTTCAATCAGTTACAAATTTGGAAGTAAGGATTTTGGAAATAAATGAAATGTCATCGCGTCGAGATTTAACATTTGATTTCAGGTCACTCACTATACAACACACAGGTTTCATAAGTATCGACCAATTCAATACGTATAAATACTGTTTTGTGTTATCAGAACATATTAATTATTATTACGACTCATAAGTCAAACTGATTTGAGCCCATAGCCATTCATCCTTGGTAACAAGACAAGGAGAGAGGAGAGAGAAGTATAAAAACATGCCAGCCAAGTTTACTAGTCGTCGTAACAGTAGTCAGTAGGTAGGGGGGAAGCGATGGAGTGACTAGGATAGGTTGGAGAAAAATGCTATACATCCTCCTTCAACAAATTATTATAGGACAGGATTAGGTCATGGCAAATAGAGTTAGTAAAAAGGTCTTACAATCTATTTCCTCAATCTATTTCGTCTTCTGAATAAGGATGATTTGATCTACGACCCATAAAAACCCTCTTTGAATGTCCAATAATTTCTCTTCAGCTCTATACTATCGTTATCGTTGTTAGAATCTCAAGAAAGAAAGACAAGGATGAAGAGTAGAAGTACAAGTCTGAGCGACTGGCATCAATGCATCAAAAGGTGAGGATACTAGTGTAGTACAAAATAGTATTACGTTATTAAGGAAATGATTGCACCCGTGTAAAGAAATTCTTATTGTTTCTCAACCTTGATTGAGTTAAATAAATAATAATAATAGTAATAGAAGCCATTTGTTTGAAGTATATCACACTTACAGCAATAAAATATTCCTGGTGTTTCAATAAATAAAATAGAAAAGTACAAACGAACTACACATTTTGTACATCTTTTGCAAAGTGGGCGGGGAGTTAGAGAGTTAATGAAAACGCTAGGCGACTACTGATGAAGAAACTGAAGATATTAAGCCGTTTTATATATTAAAATATCCCTCATCTCAAACTGCTATTTTAATCAAGTACTATATCTAAGAAGAATAATAATTTCCGCCAGCAATTTGCCTCAAAACAAAACCGCCTTCAAAGTAGATGAATAAGAAGAAGAAGAAGAAGAAGAAGAAGACTACATATACAGAGGTTGGAAGAAACTAGAACAACTACATACTGGATCTGGATCGACATCAAAACTCTACGAGATTAGTTTGACGGCTGGGACTAGCAACAGTAGTAGTAGTAGTAGTAGTAGTAGCACTTGCAATAATACACGCCCGCCCTTTCCTCGATAAGCACCCGCCAGTGGCAAGCAAAAACTACTACAAAAGTATTTAAAAATCCAGTTTAAATGCTATTCATTTTCATTACAGTGTCACAATTATTGCTGGCAAGTCAAACAAAAGGTATTGCTGCTTAAAGCTCTTAGTAAAGTAAGTAATAAATATGATTAATAATAATAATAATAATAATAATAATCTCCTTGAAATCCATGACTAAAGCAACAAGGCTACATGACACAACAATAGGTCTGTCAACTGTGTTGTATAATATGACTATGTCTATACCATTGGAGACCGAGACGAGAGATAGACAGGAACAGAGAGAGAGAGACAGAGAGAGAGAGACACGAGAGAGTTAATCAACCCCAATACAAGAATAGTTTACCCTAGCAAAAAGTGGCACACAACCTGTTTTGTAAGTCAATTGCATAAATGGATAATAATAATAATAATACATTAACATCAGAAACCAATGGGTCGTATGTATGCGCTGTACGGCCCACTTGCAAATAAAGTTTTAAAAGTCATAATTAATTGATCAATTACAAAATGAGATATGGAAGAGAATGTAAAAATAAGAAGAAATTAGAAAAGAAAAAAATCAGTGAAAGATCAAATGAAAGATAGAAAATTACACAAACCAAAACCAAAAAAAAGCAGATTTAATCAAATTTACGACGACATCATAAATTGTGGTTAAAAGGACCATCTAGATGATAAGAGTCATTTATCAAATTACGAGTCAAAACGAAGAAGGAAAAAAAGGAAAATGAGATTTCTCAAAATCAATGAAAAAGAAATGGAAGGGCAAAATGAAGAAAAGCACTCCGGCTTGAAAAGTAATTAATTATTTCAAAATCAGAAAAAAACGAAAATCGGATCCAAACTACTTCAACCAGTTTTCCATTCATTTAGATGGAGAGGCTAGGGGATAATTATAGGCATGGCAACACAAACAACCACCCACTGGACACGTAGAAGCAAACCTAGCCAAGGTGAAACGTTGCACAAAAACAAACCCCAAAAAGTACAAAAATCATAGAATTCATAGCAATACCAAACTTCGAGGACTGGATCAATAGCACAAAGATAAGAGGCGGAGATTTAGCAAATTGAACCAATAGAAGTAGAAGAAATCCCAATCGTTTATGGCTTCTCTTCCTCAAACAATTGGATTTTGAAGCACCATCAGTCACAGTGAGTATTTATTTATTAGATTTAAGGAAAAAGAAATTCAAAACTTGGTTTTAAGTAGACAAGACTGAGAGATGATGACAGTTGTGAATTTGATTGCATGCGTATATCATTATTAGGTAGTAATTATTGTAGTATCAGTTACACTTTTAACTTCAGGCTTGAATAATAAAGTGAATGAATGACGACATCCTTGTGAGTTTTCTGTCATGATTTTTTAAAACGAAGAACTGAGTCCCTGCGAAGGGGAGGAGGGAACTCATCCTGTGAACACACCAAAAACCTGGATTCAACAAAACCAACAGTTGTGTAGAAAATATAGTAGTAGTATTGGAAGCAAATTTGGTTTGTAGGCACACGATGGATCATGGGGATGAGATGAAATGTGTTGTGTTTTGGTTTTAATCATTTCATCTTCGTCCAGTTCGGATGGAGACTGGCTCAGTGCTAGTGGTTGGAATGTAACATAACAGATAGTATTAGAGTAGTAGTAGTATGTAGTGGTACCGTTTTGTCTATATTTTTAAACTTTAATTAATTGAATTTGGATATTGACTTGAATAAAATGAAATACCTGCAGAAGGAATTGTTTTGGCCACAACAATTGGTTTTTATAACAACTCGCATTGATAACAATAATAACGATAATGATAATAATAATAATAATTAAAATGATGGATAGTAATAGTGTAGTAATCAATAATAGTAATAACAATAACGATAATGATAGTTTTAAAACTCAACATTCTGATGGGAAAACAGTTATTGTAGTAACATCAAGCGGGTGGGAGAGAAATGTGGCGCGAGGGAAAGGTGGCTGGATTTGGATGATGGTATGAAAACCCTTTGATGTCATCAATCATGCAACTCGGCGAGTAATAATAATACCGGCGATGATACAACACAACACGGCGAGGCGCTGAGGTTGCTGTAGAATTATAATCTTGTAATCAATTAATATAATATATAGGTACCGGTCCAACCCCAACTTCTTCCTAACAACAAACAAAGTGAGTTGGCCTCGTGGTGTAACGACGGCGAGGGATGGCAATAGGAGATGCTGCTTCGTATACTTCCAACCAACGGGAGAGAAAAATAATTCAAGAAACAATGAATGAATGCGACTGTAACTGTGAGAAGGATGGATTTGATGCAGACCAATGGCACTTTAAACAGGGCGAGAAGACATTGCATTATTGTTGTAGGAGTAGGAGGAAATGTCGGTAGTAAAGAAAGGGAGGGAGATAACAGTCCACACACACACACACACACACCACCACACCTTGTCAAAACCTCACTGACTGACAAGTCGCAAATCATCAAACCGTTTGAATCCCCAATCACAATATATAAATCTTGACAACCTTTCTTCCTTCATGATATGACACAAAAAGGCAACAAAGATTGCATTCTTAATAATTGTCTACAACTCGTATCAAATAGTACCACCCCCCTCCCTCTGCTCAAAGTTATCAATAATCCCTTCCTAACTAATACAATGAGAACCCATCTTGAAATTGATTTTTCTTCTCTTTAAAATTAAAAACCCAAATTATTTTGTTTCAAAACTTTTTGATAAGAGAATTAAGTGAACTAACATAACTATACCAAGATATACACACCGTAATAATCTCCAAAGGGGTACGCACGTTAACGCGTGTTAAAGAAAGCTGCATACATGCTTCATCAATTAGCATTCACAACAACTGGGAGGGCCTCTGATCCACTCACAAACAACATTAGCATTTAAACTGTAGCCAGCGTGTTGTAGCTTCTGCGTGAAATGTCAAAGCATACAAAATAAACCTCGATCAAACTTCCATAATTAAATCCAGCCAGCAAAATAATATATAACAGTAATAGTCAAAAGATAATAATTAAGTTCACGCGATACCGACAAGGACTCCTGAGAAGAAAGAAGTTACAGTATTGTATTTCTTCTTCAGGAGGGCTGACAGAACAAGTTGAATGGGGGGGGGGGGGGGGGCACCGTAAGGTGTTGGTCATAATGTACGCAATCCAAACCAACAACAGGATGATGGTGATGAGATAGGGATGATAAATGTGAAGTAGACCGTCATCAAATTATGGTGTCGTGACGCAAAGGTTATATTATACGTATGATTGGCGAGGACGATTGTTCACATGATGGTAACTGAAGTATGGAGAGTAGAGAAACCATACAGAAACAACAGTAATGCTTGCAGGTTGGCAACAAGTGGAACAATGGCAGGCATGGGTAGTGAGATGCTGCTGCTTTGACAACGATGGAATACTTGTAGTGTTTAGAACAAAAAATGAGTAGAAAAAACATCATCACTCAACCGGAGTAGTAGTAGTAGTAGTTAGTAGTAACAACAAGTTTGGATGGTTACACGCAAGAAATGAGCTTCAACAGAGATGATCTTATTTAAGATTAATGTACTAGTGTAGTAATCCCAACTGTTTTCATGACACTGACACAGTACAGTAACCGTTGTAATTATTTATATTTATCAAAATTGAATTGAATTGTTTTTAGATAGAGATAGAGAAGAAAGAGATCGATAGAGAGAGAGAGTGAGAACATAGAGAAACTGCTATGTCCAATAGAACTGATGATAAGACAGTAAGTGGGTTTGAAAAATGTTAGAAATTCTCCCACTCCCAAACGTTTCCTATCAGTTCATCAGCAATTATTATTATGACCAATCAATTCAATGGAAGTAGAGAGTAAATGAGGAAACAAACTAGACAGAGCTGTGGAACCATTAGGACATCAAATACAAAAGGCAACAGCAGCAGTCAACAGAACTAACAATCCTCTCAACAACATGGTCACGTCGACCGACTATCTTTAAACAATCGTCAAAGCAGTAGTGTAAGAAAATGTATGTGTTGACTCACTTCAATCTACAACAATCATAATGTATATCTATATCATCAGTAAATGGATACTCAAAACACGATGTTACTCCTCTCCTTATGAAAAAAAAATGCCATGAATTGCATAATAAAAACTAGACTAATTTGGTGTCCAACTGTACATATACATTATATTGAGTAAAAAAAACAAAAAACAAGGGGGATGGAAAGTCTTCATCTTCAACTTCCAACAAAGCGCATAGTAACAACATGCATCATCTCTCACTAGAAGAAGAAGCGAATGCACCACAACCTGTCCACGTGCTTCTCCTGGCCAATACAATCATTAGTCATCATAGCAGAGAAAATTGATTTTTTTGTAGTAATTTTTTGTAATAAGTTGTATGTATATTTGAACCTGAGATACGTACAGATGTCATCACAAAACAAGACTAGATATTTTCCCGTAATAGGAAACATTTCTGTGGCTTCATTAATTAAAAAAACCAAAACGAGATAGATAGATACATACGCAATCCAGAGAGAAAAAACACACACATAAGTCCTGCACACTGCACTATATTGTTTGTAGTAATAATATCAACACACAGAGAGAACATCTAGTAGTAAATAATTCATGGTGAACGGTTCTCACACATTCAAATTGCTTCGACCATAATAATAATATTCATGATAGGATGATAAATGTACAACATCTAGTATACGATAAAAAAAAACACACCATGATAAATAAAAACAATTTTTTTTTCTTTTTACAAATTCTCAAAAAGTGTACATATGTCATATCAATTAACAAAATAAAATATAATAATTATAGTTAAGGCGGCAAAGAGCACTGTCAAGAAAAGAAAGGGGTAATCAAATGGAACCTTATTAATTGGAATAAGACCTTCAAATTACTCTCTGCCTATCCCCCCCATCCCCCCTCCAAATGAGATAGAAACAACCCAACCAACTCTAGAATTAGACTTAATTCCAAGTCGGCAGGTTCTGTCCGCCTGCGCCATTGGAGTTAGGCAGGAGCGAATGAGTGGAGGGTATTGTGTCCATCTTATTCCGGTTTCCTCTTGCTTAGAGAAATTAATAAGTCATCCAACACCACCAACAGCGTCGATAAAAATTACCTCACAACCTTTAATAATAATTACTCTAGTTTAAAAAAAAATATAAACGTCAGTTTTTTTGCGACTGAGAAAGTACTACTACTTGAATTTCAAATTAAAAATCTACTACAAACTATTTACTAAGGCATTAGCATGGTCTTGTTTTGTTATCAATACCAAGTGCAAATCTTTTTTTTAAAAGGTTAAAAACATTGATAGCAAAAAGTACAGTACAAACGTGTAATAAAACTTGATTGGCCATTCCTTGCAAGCCATAGATGGCCTGCCTCTTCAACCGTGTTAACGGAAAGAAAGCTGATCGCCCAAAGAGCTAAGCCAATGGTGTACAGTCATAACAGGCGTATTTATTTAAAGCATTAAAAAGGCAGGTGACATGATAACATTAACCAAAACTACATGAAAAATGTTGTACACTTTAATTTCATTTTGCGCCGATATCTAACAAGCAAGATTGATTCATAATGCAACGAGATTTACCAATAACGCATTACAACAAGTATTGGTATACTGGAACACTAGTGACCAAAACAAAAACAAAAACAAAGTGAGCAAACTGAGGACATGTTGAGAACTAGACAACAGAGAGAAAATAAACAACCCCATCGGCATCAAGCTCACATTACAATAAAAATAATACAAGAGAAATCTCATAACAATCAATGAGGCAGTTACTCTTTCCAATAATTAATAGAAAATAACAAATGTGTGATACAAACGCATAATAGTATAGAACAAATAGTACAACATGGTTTTAAAAATATCATCAACTGTGATTTCTTCGGTAAGCTGATGGAAACCATCTGCCACGCACAGTACCCAGCATAGTCGTAATTTAATAGTAACATTCTTGTGGAACATTCGGACATTTGCAGGACATCAAAAGGTATAAAAAAATAAAAAAGGGAGAAAAATGAGCTATTTGTTCAAATTAAAAACATTTTTGAAGTAAATACGTAGGTATGCATGTCTTAAAATGTACGGTAAGCTTGTAAATAATCTTCAATAAGGAGATACATACGAGTTCATGGTATTCCACAAAAAAGAAGAAAAAGTTTTTGACCAGAATGAGAGGAAGATGGATAATGAAAAGTTGTAGCCAGGTATGCAGGATGGTGAAGAGATGCGAGGGAAACTTTGCAGTGAACTTTGGCAGCAAACAAAAAGATTCCTCGTATTTCAGGAGTGGAAATGGAACCTAAATCAAACAGGCACTTAAACTGTTGGAATGGCGTGGGGACAGGAAGGAAGAAAGAATACGAGAGGAGATCGTGGAGAAGCCAACAATACAATTAGTAACCGAGGTGAGGGTGGACAGATGCGAGATGGACAAATAAGGGGAAACAAGAATTGTAGGGGAACATAGTCATTCAACTCGTATGGTTCACTACATAAAAGGGAAAGTACAAAAGTAAAAAATCTCAATTGTCGTTATTGGGAGGTGAGAAATGATGATCGATGGAGAAAAAAAAGATTTTAGCAGTGTTTACTTTTCCTTTTCAGTTTTCATCACTTTGCCATTACTACAAAGTTTGATTAGAGAATATGAAATAGATCTTTAAAAAATAAGACGAGCATTTAATGGAAGAGCTATTTTTTCTTCAATTTGACAGTCTGTGATGTGCATAATAAACACTGAAGAATTCGTGACAAAGCTGAAAAGATGGGAGCATGATGGAACAAAAATGTCTCTTTTTCAATAAATTAAATAATGTTGCGATTGCATAACAATAAAACTGTTATTGCTCAACTTAGGAATTCCAGTGGAACGGTTCGTCATGGCACGGATTACGAGAAAAAAAAAAAGAAATAGCTTGATATATTAAACAAAGCTGTCTGCTGTATAAACCATACACACACCTGCACGTCTCATCGCATCATCAATACAATCATATTATTGAAGCATTCACAATTCCATCATTCATCTCTACAAATAATAACAAAAAAATAAAACTGACAAAGTTGCAAGCAAACTTCACTCACTCTGCAATGAGCATTTTACCACCCAAAAAAAGGTCATATCATTTCATTGATGAGAATAAATTAAATATGGAATTTTTCATTTGCCCACCACAGATCACTTGTAACCAACCACTGAAATGGGACTGGTTGAAATCACGATGTAAGCACATCATCATCATCATAATAATAATATTGTTTTCATTATTAACTGGCAATAAATTAATATATTAATTACTGAAAGAAAAGGGATAGAAACAACACCAACAATATTATTTATATCATCAACCCATATTGTTCATTTCTTCAAGTCTGGAGGAGAAGAAACAGAATATCTCCTTCCAAACATATCAACAATATATTAGTAATAATATTATTATTATGCACAAGCAAACTTGTTTTAAAGCAGTGCGGGGAAAAATAGATATGAATTGAAACAAAAAACAAGTTGTGAATAGATAGATATACAAACAACGGCATGCCGAGTAAATGCCCTTCAATTGACTGCTTCATTCAATGGTTTCACGGATTGATAAGTATGAAATCTCAACACAAGAAATCTTTCATTCCGTCCGGACATTTTTATATTACTTAGCCGTACTTTAATAAGCTCTCCAAATGCAAATGTCATTAATACAGAATTGTTACATAGTAGCTGTGTCTCAGCGTTACCCGTGAAATAGAATAATCCATGGCGTTGATAGCCGTATCACTTGGCGTGTCATCCACACCCCATACCCACAACTGATGGCATACAACACTCACCCCTGACAGGCCCCTTCTTTAAAATGCGCAGCTTTTTGTATTCTTCACTATCATATAATTATCATTATCCCATCATGCATTAGAAAATATCTTAGAATTCAATCAAATTATTATACCATTCTCATTTCACCATAAATTGAATTTGTTTCTACTTTGCACAGTCAACAGAATCCCATTTCAGAACTATCTATAGTACCGGTGTATGCCATCAATAATGTGGGGCTTTTAAAATGATTTTAACATTCAGAACAATAATTGTTGAACTTATGATAAATAGGATTGGATAAGAAACAACAACATGCCTCATGGACTGAATCGAGCACCAGACTTACTGGGGGTGGGGTCTAATACAAGTCTCCTCAATTAATTAACTATCAACCAAATCTGTACATTTATCAAACTAGAATAAGTCTTCACAAAATTGTAAAATAATACTGGTACGCTAATTTTCTGATCAAGTTTAAAAATTCTAGTCGGAGTTTTTATTTCGTAAGGTATTCGGACTAAAGTAGTTCTAATAATCTATTATAACTATTCTATAAATTT
This sequence comes from Dendronotus venustus, assembly GCA_031834005.1. Classification (NCBI taxonomy): domain Eukaryota; kingdom Metazoa; phylum Mollusca; class Gastropoda; order Nudibranchia; family Dendronotidae; genus Dendronotus; species Dendronotus venustus. The sequence continues at coordinate 14,982 of JAUEKX010191975.1, forward strand.
TGTTCATTAGAATGTAGGGAATTCTTTCAGTCTGGTGCTCAAAGGCATTCAGTGTTGAGGCTTTTCTTAATAAATATAGAACCAGAAATCTGTCAAGAGTTAAAAATTTCACAATTTCCAATGCTATTGAAGACTAAAAATTTGTAATATTTCTATTTCAATGAAGACAGTTGTCTAGATAAATATTATACACATAGAATCACATGTGAAGAAAAACAGTAAAACAAAATAAAATCAATTTTGTTTTTTCTTCATGCAGAAATAAGTAATTGAACAGACTAGATTCATAAAAATGAAAATATTTCTTTTGGTAACAAAAAACAATGCTAGGTGGGATAAAAATTATTTTCTGTTATTCTTTTAAGGATCCCAAGGAATGGGAGAGAAACTTTAAGAGAGGTATTTCACAAAAGGTTGAGATAAATTAAAAATTGGTATTTAACAGAGAAAGACAAACAAGGGTATTATTCAGATCACAATATCTTTCCATTTCTTCTCAAACTCTTCAAAGTGCCCCAAATTTCTTGACAACCCCAAACCCTCCCTACTAAACAGTGTATTTACCATATTTACAGCGATATGTGACCCAATCTCCTTTTGACAACTAAACTTCAAGGATAGTCCGTTACAATGACAAATACAGGACCTACAGTTAATGATTATGAATTTACTATTTATAAAACTCTTGAGATTACTCAAAGTAATTTCCAGGCTCTTTCAATTTGTAACAAGTTCAAAAACACTAATCTAATAACATTTGTCACAACTTCATTTGACATGGAATTAACAAATATTTGGACCATGAAACAAAAATAAAACTATTGCTTTGAATTGAGAATTTAAAGGTAAAAGCTCACTTGCTTTGAATGTAGTAACTGTAACAACCGTGAAATGTGTGCAAAACCTTTTGGCCATTAGTAACATTATATTATATATGCAGAGAACTGGGTCACATATTCCAATGGATTTAGATTAACTCATGAAAAACATTACATCTCTCACAACATCAGATCTATGGGACTGGATCTCAAAGCCAACTGCTGATTGATGCATGCTAACAGGTTCGGAGTTGCGACATGAAAAATAAGTCAACCCAGGAACATGTGAGGTATCTACGTCTTGTTTCAACACAAAATAAAGTAGGATAAAAATAAAAATTTAATTTAATTTTTAACAAGTCATTACATTATAATAAGTATCTCAGCGTTTTTAGTATGCTTAATTAAACACACTGAAGAAGAGGTGAGAACATTATAATATGATTTTGAATAGATTCTTCGCATTGTTTGATGAATCACTCAAATAAAATCTCACACCAGGATAGCCCCTGAGGTTATCCGTAATCATCATCTGCTTATCACCAACATGGCAAACATCACGGTGAGGGAGATGGTTTACGATAAGAAGATACATATCTACAATACAGTCAGCTGTCACACATTTGTTTCAACTAGAGAAAGAACAACTGATCAATAATATTGGAGCACATCACCTCCCACCAACACCAAGTCAGGAATACCCGACTAATCATCACCAATGCCTCGATGAGCGGTCCACCCAAACTCTCCACAATGGCTTCTCATAACAATAGTCATTTCTCATCTGCGTAATTACTATTGTCTTGGACAAGAGTCAAGTCAAGCAGTTCCATATTTGTTGTCAGCCCAGCTCAAGCATTAACAATTACAAAACTTATAACCAGCTCCGCCCAAAGACTCGCATTTTCAGAGAATTTGTTTACCAGCAATAATAATAATAATAATAATAATAATAATACATAGTAGGGGGGGTAGTGTGGGAGAGCCATTGGGACAGACCACGGCATCATCTTCATCATCGTTTGTAGTATTAAGTTTTGAACATGTGGCAATGTATGGGATTCAATTAATTAAATGCTTCTTATAATGATGTGAGGAGAATGAATGAGTAGTACAACAGACAAGATAATAATGATAGGCATGCTGGATCAAACAACACCGAATGAGACAACACACTGGAAGGTGACAGAAGGGAAATTATAAAAACAAATAAGGATTGTACAAATGTGAAGGTAGTAGTAACAAATCATCATAATAATAGTCATAGTAGTAGTAGACAATAATTCAGATGCCTGCCTACTACTAAGACACACATACCGGAGTGGTCGTCGTCGTTAGTTGTTGGTGTCATCAATAATATCCTCCGTTGCTGCCATTGGTTCCTCCTCCGTTGGTGTTGCCGTTGCCGCGGTTGCGACGATTGTTGAACGGATGTCCGGAGTGGCGGGTGGCCGCGGCTGGGGGAGGGTGCTGAGCATTGGGGTCGTAGTTGAAGAAGTAAACGTTGCAGTCTTTGGTGGTCAACATGAGCTCCAGGGAAGAGGGGTGGACAGCAACGTTATGGCACTGGGCATGCTTGGTGATGGACTCAAAGATGTGCAGGACTTTACCGGAGAGGTCAAACACTGTGATGTTGAACGTGTTGTGGTTGTCAGTAACCACCAGCTGGTTGTGGAAATTGATCGAAACGCCGATCGGGAAATAGGTGACACTTTCGAAGCCAATCTTCATGATGAATTCCGCGTCGTAGTTGTACACCTGGACGCAGTGCCCGCGGTTGTCGCTGATGTAGATGCGCTGTTCTTTGGCCGCGACGTCGTTGGGGAATTCTAGATCCTTGGTGAGGGAGTGCGACACGATAAAGTTGCCTTCCTGATCGAACATGACCAGTTTCATCACTTTGCATTCGACCACGATGATGATGCCGTTTTCATCGACCGTCACGCCGCGGGGATGCTGCAGGATATTGCCGCCAAAGCAGTTTTTGAACTCTCCTTCCTTTGTGAAGATCTGGATGTCGTGACTCGGAGGACGTTCTGTGGCCACGATGTTTTGGGTGATGGGACAAATGGCGACTCGGTTGGGGAAATAGAGGCATCCTTCCTGTCTGGTGAATCCTTTGTTCCTCAAGCCGTTGCCTCTCTGGTCTTGTTCTTCCAGTGGGGGCAAGTTGTCGGGCATTCCGATGGACCGGATGAACTCGTGGTTGGCGTTGTAGTAGACGATGCGGTGATTGTTGGTGTCGCAAATAACGTAGGATCCGTCTTTCAAATACGCCTGGCCACTCGGCTCGGTGAAGGCGTAGTCGCCGCGTCCGTATTCTCCGAACACGTGCGTGTACGATGTACGAGTACGGCATCGGTTGATGTTAGGGATGAATGTACCGTTCTTTCTGTCTCTCTCGCTACCGCTATTCCAGGTCGAAATGGAGACCGACTCTGTGGCTGAGGACCAACGCTGGTAATTGCAGTCAGGGTTGTCGGATTGTCCATTGGTGTAGTCCATGAATTTGCGGCCGGTTTTGGGGTCCATTTTGCTGGGGGTCGGTGCCGGGGAAATGGGGTACTCGATGTCATTGATTTTGTAGGTCAGCATCTGGAAATTCTCGTGGATGAGCTCATTAGTGCCGGGGTAGTTGGGGTTGAACTTGAAGTCAATGGTAATCCCATCGGCGCATTTCAGGATCTCTGCGTGCAGGTTAATGATCATCTTGTAGCGAGCTTCCATCTTGTCCAAGTTTTTCATGACGTCGTAAATGGAGCCTTCGTCCAGAGTTCTGCGATTGAACGCGTGCATGCCTTCATAGCCGGTGCAGAGGTCAGAATACTGTTTGACCATGCCGTTGACCTTGCCCTCCATCTGGCCGTGGGCCTGTTCCAGCATGTCGATGGCCGCGGCCCGGCTCTGGTCCACCACGGTCTTGATGTAGTCCGCGTAGTCTTCAATCATCCTCTTGGAGTGGCGCTTCCGCATGTCCATGATGGAATGAAGGTCCGGGAAGCGCTTCATCATATCCATGATGTCTTGGTACTTGATGAAGGCGTCCTCGTTCCACGTCTGGAGTCTGGGGGCCACGATGTTGTACGCCTCTTGCAGGTCGTAGTTCTGATTATTGTTCGGGTTGCCGGGATGCTGATGTTCGGGTATGCAGCTCTCGCAAATCATTATCTCGCAGGTCACGCAGTATTTCACTTCGGGTTGATCGGAATGCTTCTCACACATCGGCTTCACCTCTCCGTTATGCAAGCCGGCCTTGGTAATGGGTTTGACCTCGTGGTTGTTGAAATGGAGCATATCTTTATGGCGATCGCAACACTCGTTGCAAAGGAAGGCGGAGCACATTTCGCAGCACCAAGACGCTACTTCATCCCGGGTACACATGGTGCAGGTGAAGGGCTGCAGGTTGTGCTTGAGCATGAAGTTACACAGTTGGTAGTCCAGCCTCAGGCCACACACACCCTTGGGGGCATTGGTGGTGGTGTTGCATTTCTTACAAGCAAGGGTTTTGGTTTGGGCGTCGAAGCTCTTTGTCAAGCACGTCAAGCAGTAGACGTGCAGGCAGTCCAGGGCATGCGGCCACTTGAAGAGCTGGTGGCACATGTTGCAGGTGACTTTGTTGAAGACCTCTCCGGAGAGGCCATAGCCTTGCCATGGGGGAGGCGTGGTAAAGTCTTGCTGCTGTTGTTGCTGTTGGTGGTGCTGCTGATGCTGGTGTTGATGCTGATGCTGTTGCTGCTGCTGAGCGTTGTACATATAGGCTCCTCCGGATGCGACGCCGTTCTGCCTCCCATTGGGCACGCTGCCGGCGTGATTTTGGTAGTAGCCAGAATTGGGGTTACCCTGTCCACCTCCTCCGTAGTGCTGTTGCGCCATCTGTTGCTGTTGGCCGCCGTTCGGGGCAGACATGGATGGTGGCTGTTTGACTCCACCACTACCCCCGAAGTAGGAGCTGCTCGAGTTGTTCTGGGAACCGTTGCTGCTAAAGTGGTTGCTAGCATTACCCTGAGGATAATAGTACTGACCGGAATTATAAGACATGCCGGCGCTACCGTTGCCTGCAAAGGGTTTCTGGGAGGATGGGAAGGCTCCGGATCCTGCCGACATCATTCCATTGGGGGAGGGGCTGCTCATCAGGCTCGCCTCCATACTGGCCATTGAGAAGACGTCTTGGTGAGCACCAAAGTTCATCTGGGCCGAGGAATAGCCGGCGGACATGCCTCCGTCATTCATCATTCTTGCATAGTCTTGGTCATTGCCTGCTCCATGGGCCGCTGAGTACGTGCCAGTGATAGGACGGCCTTGTCCTGCAAAGGAAGAAGAAGAAACAATTTATTAGACATTTCACGGTAAACCATTGAGAAATATCAAATTCAATAACAATAACATAGTATAGTTGATATTACACAAAAAAAAACCTTTTCAAGATTCATCAAATAACTATTATACTTCATATTTTATTCATGACATAAACATAAAAATCAATTGTCCAAACCCACGTGATATTACATTATTTTTACATTTTCTTTTTGCCAATGAAGAAATATTAATTCTGGGTTTGGTTCTATGTTTTGCTTTTGTTATCTGCCAAATATAGTAAAAAGCCTTACTTTGGAGCCCATTTGCCTGGGAAGAGAATCCAGGAGAAGTCATCATAGACCTGGGTGCCATGCCATAGCCAATGGGCATTTGGGGTTCGGATCCATTGGGCATGACACCAATCTGGGACACCAGCTCCGTAGACGGAGACGAAGATGTGGATGGCATCGACCCATTCTGTAACTGGCCACTGTTGGTATTGAACACTGGATGTTGCTGTGGAGAGACAGGTCATACAGGAATGGTTAGTTGGCGTTTTATAAATATAGAGTACAGGGGTATTAAAGGGGAAATAGACACTTTTATCTCCACAAACTGCTACGATGCACAGGCCAGAGGTGTAAATGGCAAATAAATAAAAAGTCTGAAACATTTCATAGCCCAATGAAAATAGCAATGTGGAAACAAGAACTCATGGCGTTTTCAGTCCTCTAGGAAAGTATAAACAAGGTCTAAAATCAGACTGAAATGATTGCCTGAGGATTTACAGGCCTGTACGATGGATGCTTTTCGCTTTTCGCTCGTTGTACTGTACCCACCTCTTTTCCAGCCACAGCGTCATCTATCTGAGGCATCATGTGTAGAGGGGTTTGGTCGGCTTGAGAGGTGGCCGGCTGATGCTGATGCTGCTGCTGTTGTTGCATTCGGTTCTGCTGCAGGGAGCGGGAGGGGTCATGAGAGTCTGTGGTGTTGCCACTGGATCCACCCGAGGAGACGGATGAGGAGCGACTACTACGGCGATGCTCACCAATCACTCCATGGAGATCTACAGGGGGAGGGGGGGACAAACAACACGTTTACTATTTATGGTCGTGACAATTTATATTTGCCTTATACCGAAAGGTACAAAAGGTAAATTGATCAAGAAAGAAAGAAATTCATATTTGTAATAATAACTATAGTCACTATTTTAAGACTTAAAATGGAACATGGATGCCGACACTGTGAAAACGACATATTGATATTGGATAACAAAACAAAACCAATAATAACTACCATAGAATTCACAGCATTAGGAATATGCACTACAATCCTGTTTCTATAATATAAATAAGAATTTATGAATAGTGAGAGGTCAGAAACATGGGAGAAATGCGAGAAGCTTTTTTAAAACAGAAATGGTGATTCAATCTTCCCGATTACACAAACACTAATAACTTTTGAATTTTGAACATTAGTGCGATGGTGTGCACAGACAAGGATTGGGTCCCGGCGGGGGGCTATATCGAATAATGTCATTAAACCAAAAACCTACTGGCTAGTGCGGCGTTGGGGTGTGACAAGGCTTCATCATTGCCAGAGGGGGAGGAGGAGGCTGGGGCGGTGCTCCAATTTCTAGTGCCGGATTGGGTTGCTGCACTGTTGCCCACCATGGCCATTGACGAACTGGGCTGCAATTGGTTCCTTCTGGTAGCTTCTAACGAGTGGGGATTATTGTTGACACCTGGCAAATCACACCTTTGTTGCTGGTCTGAAAAGAGAAATAGAAAGAGATGTCATGATAATGATAACGAGGGAGAAATCAATGCAGTAAAAATATAGATTTCAAGCAGGGGTGTAGTAAATGGCAAATAAAAAACATAGTCTGAAACATTTCATATCCCAATGAAAATAGCAATGTGGAAATTAATAATGGCTTTTCAGTCTACTTGGATAGTCTGAAATCAGACCATTGGCTGACTATTTATGGGTCCCTGTTCAAGGGAATCAGATTATCATTTCCAACTAAAACAGCTCTATTCAAACAGTACAAACAAACACAATGGCAGTCATGTGCAATGGCATGGAATATAATGGCTGGGCCAGGTACAGTGTACTCATTACTGCCAAAAGGGTGAATAGCAAAGAGCCATGACAGCTTTAACCTATTTTTAGTTTTCAAGATTTGGTTACCAAAACTGATACTGATACTACATCCCTTAATTAGGCTGTTCTGTACATCTCTTACACAGGGTAGAGTACAGGTTACAATGCAATATTATCAATCAAATCAATATCCTCTACCTCTACAACACTCCAGAAAATAAAGCAATAGGACATGAAACATGTCAATGTTATCAAGTTTGTTGAGATAAACCAAGTTCACTGACATAGAAGATTTGTAGGTCAGATAGAGAGCAAGTTCACTGACACAAAAACTTTGTAGGTCAATACTTTGACTTACATTACTGTTTGATTGCGTGCAGAGAGCCCATTGACAAATTCATCAAGTAGTCAATGCTGGTGTTTAAGGTTAGTTTTCAAAGGATAGGAAACAACAAGACCCACTAACAACCCTCCGGCACTACTGTAACAAAACAATGTCCAATCCTAAAAGAATGTCCTTAATGTTAAGTGATGTAATCATAAACTTATTTATTAGGCTTGTGTTTATTAAGTGGCTAGTCAGTTTACAAAATATTAGATACGGAAACAGGGACCCCCTCCAACCATCCAC
>JAUEKX010192087.1:0-10787 GCA_031834005.1 Dendronotus venustus
GTTGATTTTCAGCAAGATTGGGAAGGGTACAAGAAAGGTTTTGGATCTGTTGATGGAGAATTTTGGCTTGGCAATGACATATTACACTACCTAACAACAGCTCATGAAAGTGAAGCTTATTTTCACGCTGGGCGGTTTAACGGAGAAAGTAAATTTTCAAAGTACATTCCGTTTCATGTAGGAAATGAAAAAATGTTGTATCTTTTAAATGCTCCAATTCTAGTTGATGGTATAGATGGACTAAATGGAAACCAGTCAAAAAAATTTACAACCCGTGACAATGACAACGATATGTTTGGTTTTGGTAATTGTGCTGTTTTACACAATTATCCTCAAGGAGGGTTTTGGTACAATGCTTGTTCTGTCTTTTTCCCAAATGCCAAGTACCGTTACCAAGAGACTTGTCCAGGCGGCAAAGGAATTATTTGGCACAAATTTTGGTTAGACAGAGAAAAATCCCTAAAATGGACTGAACTAATGGTTAGAAGAAGAAACAGAAAGTGTTATTGAACAATTTGTTGACATCAAAAACAAAAGACTTTGTTTAGAAAGTCCTGTTCTACTTTGCAGAAATCTGAAGAACTGAATCATTTGCCTCGTATCCATACCGTGTGCTGTACTGTAACCTTTGTATCATAAATGTTTCTTTATTCTATCATAAGCTTAATTTATTTGCAAAGAAAGAAAACTAGTAAAGCACGCGAACCGTAGTCAGGCCAACTCACACTCTGTGTTTATAAAATTAAAAATTAAAAAGCTTTTGCTATAGCTCTTCTAAAATAAAGGAAGTTAGAGGTCGTGGGATTTGTTCTGTTGGTCTGTTGTTGATTTTTTCATTACATAAGCTTTTTGAGAAAATTCTTGTAGCTTACTAATTTAAGGAAAAATGGTCAAATAATAATTGGAATGAGATTTAATATTTTAACAACACAATGTCTGTTTGCCAGAATAATCTTTAAATCAGCAGTTTACTTTACAGTCATGATGAGGTTAGGGTTACAGTAAAAGATAATCAAGACAAAATTTAAACTGCTGGGTACATGAAAAAAAAAACATAAAACTGCAGGAAATGTAGAGTATATAGAGTTTATGATTGTGCATATACAACACAAACTTTAATGTGATTTTAGATTCATTTGTTACTTTACGTTATTAACTAAAAAAACAAAGCAAAGACTTTGTCTAAACCATGGATTGCTGATGGAGTTACTATTAGAATTTGAGTGTTAAAATCTATTATAAAAACTATTAACCCAACCGATAAAACTAAACATTCACCGGTTTCGACACCAAGATAAACAATTACTCATTCATAGACTAATTCGAAAAACTTTACTCCGATTCGGTGCCAAAATCACTTCAGGCAGAATTATTGAAAAACAATCGTCTCGACAAACAGGCGCTTGCGCTCGTTAAGAGTACTGATAATATCGATGAAATTTGGAACCAACTCAAACGTGTTTATGGTGATAAGGAGGTACTTCTGCAAAACAAGCTTTTTGAACTTTATGATATATCGAATGATTCCAAACAGAAAGACTTAACGAAAGTTATTGAATTTTTAAGTAAGGTCGCAAACAGCATGAGAGATCTTATGCAGCTTGCATCAAAGCATAATATAGAGAACGAACTGTTTTATAGCAATGCTTTTCCTCAAATAATCAGTAATCTGGGAGAAAGCAGAATGATGAGGTGTCTACAAATATCATGTCAAGAATCGAAAGACGGCAAGCGAAAGTGGAATAAAATCATAGACTTCCTCAAAACATGGCTGTCCACCAACAGAAGGCAATCATAGAAATTGCATACAATTCATCATCAGGGAAGCAACAACCTCCAAAGACAAAGCAACCATCTGGTCATCTCTCCATTAATGGCAACTCATCAATACCTGGAAATCAACCACATACCGAAAGTCAATTCAACAATAGTAATCCGCAATCAATCACAACATGTTTCGTATATGGCGCAATTTATCATTTGCAAACCAATGGTCCATGTGACACCAAATTTACTCTACTTCCAATACTTTGCGTGCAAGAGGTTCGTGGACCTGACACCTGATGAGCGCATTCGATTCCTCAAGTCCGACGGTTATTGCTTTCAATGTCTCTACCCCAGCGATAATATCAACCAGGGAAAGCACCAAGACGACAAGTGTCAACACGAGTTCATCTGCAAGAACCAATCACACAACAAGTTCCCAACAAAAAACATGTTCTTGTTGACTGTATAGTATATACTTCTTCAGTCACCTGTTGACGATCAACATGATGCTATCTTCATCCTTCAGCCAATTAGAATCGACAACTCGAGCTTCACCACCTTCTATTACAACGGTTGCAGCGATTTTATCAACCATTACAATGCTGTTCAACGCCTTGAATCAAGGGCTAAGCAAGTGTATGATGGTACCATCCAAATGAATGGGATCGCTAGTATCTAAAAGTCCAACAAATCATGGCATCTATGAAGTTAACCTACCTCTACGTATTGGGGGTAATGCACGGATGACTGGATCCTGTCTTGACCCTGTCTTGACCGAGTCATAAACACATGATCTATGTATCCAATCAATGGGAAAGTTTTCAACAACATAAAAAATGCTTTCGTCAAGGATGGAGACAATGTTGCAACACTTCCAGCCGTTCCCGAGAAGGTTGGTGGTGACGTAGACTTCATTGTTGGTATCAAGTATCTTCGTCATTTTCCAAAACCAATCTTTCAAATACTGTCAGGACTTACCATCTACCAGTCAGCCTTCGAAAGCAGCAATGGTTCGTTTGGCTTAATCGGGGGACCACATCACGTGTTTAACTTCATTCACAACAGCCAATCAACTAATTTCGTCACAAATCAACTCAGATTGTACTCTTATGGATATCACGTTAACCCTGATGTTGGTCTTCTTGGTTACAGCAACAGTCACTTCGGAGACATCCAAGATGATCCAATCAATTCAATGTACTTCTTTGACGCTGTTGAGGAATCTGGCAGCTCCATCACATGCAGTTGGGTCAAATGCAGAGTGTGTTAAGTCTGCAAAGAGTCATCAAACGATATTTTTAGTATCAAGGAGGAAACAAAGCAAGAAATAATCAAAAACTCTGTCACAGTCAATATTAAAGAATGAAACTCAACAGCACTTTTATCGCAAGCATAAGTCGTCTTCAACCAAATCGAGAGATCGCTCTCCATATCTTTAACCAGCCACTGAAACGCTTGGAGAAGAATTCTGATGACAGGAAGTTTCAATCACTCGAGTATGTAGAATATGTTAAAAATCTTTCCCAGGAAGATCACGATCTCCTAAACCAAACAGAAATGCAGAACTTCATGCCGTTTAGAAAGAGGCTGTATCAACACCCTGTCGAGTTGCATTTGATACATCAATGCCGAAAAAGAGTGGGTTCTCCTTGAATAACATCACAGAAAAAGGGAGAAACAACATGAAAAAATTATTTGAAGTTTTTCTCCGGTGTTGAGGGCACAGGGTCGCATTTCATACAGACATTCAAAATATGTATAATACGATTCAACTTCACAAATCACATTGGGCACTCCGACGATATCTATGGCTATCTATCTTGATCCATCTCAATCACCCGAGCAAAAAGTAATCAAAACACTGATCTACGGTGTCAAGTTAAATCAAGCAGATATCAATCAGAGAGACAGCCAGACAGTTTCAAAATGAACATCCAGACATCTACAGAATCGTACCAGAGAACGTCTATGTGGATGACTGTTTGTCTGGTGAAGAAAGAAGACCGAAGAAATCTTTTCCAAAGTCATTAATACTGCAGATTGTTTGGAAGCTGTTGTCAACAATGGTGGATTCTCACTTAAAGGTTTCACGTTATTAGGTCAAGATCCAAGTGAAACACCATCAAAAGACTGTCATTCCGTATCAGTTAGTGGACTCAAAGGGTACCCCAAGGATGACACCTTATCAATTGACATCCAAGAATTGAATTTTGCCAAGAAGCATTGTGGATGCAAACCAACTTCAGTTTCAACTATTCTCACCAATCTCATACGATGACAAAGTTAGGAGAGCTGTACGACATAACAGATCTTGTCACACCTTTCATTGCAACAATGAAGATGGACCTTCATCAAATCGTCAAGCGAAAGATGGGCTGGGATGATATTCTTCCTGACAACCTCCGCAACCTATGGGTATCGCACTTTCAGATGATGAATGAAGTCAAGGATATTCAGTATCAACATGCTGCGATACCAGAAGATGCCGTCAAGCGAAAGATGGGATATCCTAGATATCCAGACACTGGATTTTGGTGGTGCAAGTGAATACCTTGTATGTGCAGCAATCTATGTACGGTTCAAACGTAAGAATGGATTGTGTTCATGTCAACTCATCTTCGCAAGGTCTCGCATATCTGAAGAGCCAACGCAACGAGAGGAGTGCTTGTTGCAACGCTACTCAATACCCACACTGGTCAAACCATCAAACGAGCATTTGGTGATTGTCTAACTCCCAGGTCGCGTTATGCTGGATCTGCAATCCATGTTTCAATCTTATGAAGTGGACCAGGAATAGAGTCATGCAAATCCTTCGCTTTACTGATCGATGTCAATGGTATTACTTCAAATCAGAGGACATGATTGCCAACATTGGAACCCGCAGGTGTTCCTCAATTGACATCATTCATCAACAATCAGATTGGATCAACGAATATAACTGGATAAAGCTGCCTTAGTCAAAAATTCCAGTCTTATCAAAAGATAACATCACCTTGAATGCTCAAGATAGTCAAATTGCTCAAAAAGAATGCAAAACAGAAGTCGTCAGATCGTTTTCATTGTTTGGGGAAAATCAAGTTCGTCAAATTGCTCAAAGAGAATGCAAAAGAGAAGTCAGATTGTTTTCATCGTCATTAATCATCGTGCCGGAAGAAGTTTCCAAACGATACCAACATTCAAACTATCTCATCAACCCAAACTCCAGATATTATGCTTCTATCATACGTATCTCGATCATTGTTCGACAATTCATAAAGCGTTATCTCCTCATTACATCACTTCGATCAAAACAACTTCATAACTGATCGAGAAGATAACGCAAAAGAAGCCGAAAGGTAATTTTTCAGGAAGGCAACTTCTAAAGTCAAGGCCTTTGTTTCACCAACAAAAGTTAAGAGGATCTCTAAGATGAAACATGACATCTTTTATTACACTTGACGAATTCTTCCAACAGATGAGCAACAATCGTCGAAACGCAACAAATGTCATGAAAGATCTCAGCGCTCTTCATTTTCATGTCCCAATTATGGACAGACATTCACCACTTGCGTATTCAATCATAAATGAAATTCACTGGAATTACCCGATCGCTAGACATTCAGGAGTCGAAACGACATGGCGATATGTACTTCAAGTCGTTTACATAATTGAAGGAAGATTCTTGGTAAAGCAAATTTGATCCTCATGTGCCAAATGTCGTTATCTATTGAAACAATAACTTGGCGTATCAAGGGGATCTTTGTCTCAAGACAACTTCAACATTGCCCCAGCATTCTATTACTTTCAAACTGACCTAGCTGGACCATTTTTATCGTATTCAAACCATCACAAGCAAACGACGGTCAAGATTTGGTTGATTGTTTTCTGTTGTTCAACAACAACTATCATGATCATGGAAGACTACACCACAACCTTTTTGCAGGCATTCACTCAGCTTGCGTGTGAAGTAGGATACCCAAAGAAACTACTTGTCGATGAAGGCAGTCAGCTTGTCAAGGGCTGCCGATCGATGAGATTCGACTTTCGGTATCTCCGCAACAAAATCAGCAAGAAGTCATCGATCGAATTTAACACATGTCCAGTTGGTGGACATAATTTCTATGGACGAGTAGAACGTAAAATTAGAGAAATTCGAAACTCCATCGAGAAATCAATCTATCTAGAACGACTGTCAATTTTGCATTGGGAGACTCGTGCATCTTTCGAAAATTCAATCAATAATTTACCTTTGGAGATCAAATACAAGGTGATCTTGAAGTCATGGATCTTATTACACCAAACCGCATACGTCTGGGTTAAAATAATGACAGATGCCCAACTGAGCCGCTGACTGTATCAAACCATTCCGACAAACACATCCGCTTAAACAGAAAAATCTTCGAATCTTGGTTGACCGCTCACGTTCTGTCTTTGATGTATCAACCCAAATGGTTTAACTCTGATCGCGACTTGAATCCAGGAGATATTGTATTGTTCACGAAACAGGAGTCGAGTATTTCCTCATCATATCAGTACGGTATAATCAAGTTAGTGAGTCTTGGTCGTGATGACAAAATTCGTAATATTGTTATTGAATATCGAAATCCAGATGAAAACGTAAAACGTCTGACAACACGCTCGGGGAGAAATCTTGTTTCAATATTGTAAGTTGATGAAATCGATTTATCAAAAGAACTCTTCAAGTTTATTTCATGATGATAAACAACGATAATAAAACGATTATATCTGCTCGCTCCTTGCACCATCTTTTGTGAAGTTTGGAAACAATTAGAAATCATGTTTGCTGTTAGATCGTGTTTGATGAAAGAATTTGTCGGAGATAGTTGGTCTATTATAAACTTGAAGATGTTCATACACTTCTATCATATCACCAAGCGTTGGAAGCTGAAGAATCTTTAATTTTTCCTGATGTTGGTGATCTTTAAGTCAGTAAGCTTAATTGCTCTCCTCTAAACGCTTTCAATTAAGTTTTCATGCTTACGCAGCTTTGGTGCCCAAACAGCTTAAACATATTTAATCCGACAAACATTGTAAATAATTGACAAAATAAAACAGGATTCAGGTATCAGAAACTTCCTCTATTGAGCCTAACCATCAAATTGGCTTTCATGACCTTCTCTGAAATGTGTTCCTCAATGAAAGTTCATCATCAATGACAACGCCAACGTCTTTCTCGGTAAAACATGATCTAGTTCGTTATCAACGTGAGCATATGGGTGTGCATGTTTGATATTGTTAAATTTCCCCAAAGTCCATTTACATAAAATTAAAGCAAGACTTGTTATTGTTATTGTTATTGTTATTGTTATTGTTATTTTTATTGTTATTGTTATTGTTATTGTTATTGTTATTTTTATTGTTATTGTTATTGTTATTGTTATTGTTATTGTTATTGTTATTTGGTAAAGAAGGTCAGTATTATTTACAGTATTTACACTGATGTGGACATACTATAAGTTACAAAAAAAAAAAAATATATATATAAATGATTAAAAGTTAATTAGTAGAAAATATATAGATATAAAGGAATGACTTGATAAGAAAGTAGATGCTTAATTATTTATGTAGTAAACATACGAAAATTATCCATAAAAAGGATATTTAAACTACACTACACTTTTCGATTTTTCCATTTAAAATTAACATTTTTGAAAAATTTGGGTGGTTTTGTGAAAATTGCAAAAAAAAACGTTAAAAAGGTGGTTATTTTGTTCCCCGCGAATTCTATGAACACAATATTATCGTCTAACCCGCTTGTCTTTCAAAATCATAAAACAAAAGATTATACACTTTTTATTCACTTCGAAAGCTCTAGAGTCTAGAAATATTTAACTTATCTCGTTCCATGCTGGAGTGTTTATAGTCTTAAAATAGTTGGATGACGTGCAACAAAGTTTCAAAATACATGTATGGAGGTTATACATGTGCAAATGTTTGGCGTAGGTCGTTGCCCAGACGATCACAAAGAAAACAATTTAGACATTACAATGACTTCATTGTTAGAACTTTCCTACGTCTTGCGTTCTAGATTTCATTTTCTTTAACCACGATAATGTTTTTGTGAATTTTCCAAACTTTCATATGGAAAATTTAAATTTTTTTTTAACGCTTTGCTAGCTCAGCAAATTCCCTTGACATTTTTATTAAACATAATTTTGACACGTTGTGATGACATTTTTATGAGTTAAAATACTCTTATCCTATAAATAATCTATTCCAAAAAGCATCGAGTAGTTGTAGAACGTTTGCAGTTGACAAAAATGTTGACACATCAAAAAAAACTTTCTGGAATTTCAAACTGGCACAAACATTTTTTATATCATAATAACTTTTTTTATAGTAATATGTATTTCTTAGAAATTAGGACTCAATTCGCGAAATCTTTTCCATTTTGCGGGAATTTATTTCCACAAATCGATCGAATTATTTCCTAACTTGTATCAGATGTTTGAAAGAGGAAAATAGCTTTGATATACTTTAATATTATAATCTTAATCTTTAAATTTCTCATTTCTCTCACTATGATTATGTAAGCAGAAATATATATATATATATATTAAATTAATCTATTCCTATTGTAAAACAACCTAAGCAAAGCAAAAAAGAATAGGCTATCTTATTATATCAGATTGTTTTCTAAGGTACTCGAATAACTCGGAAAGCGAAAAAAAAAGCAACAACAACAACAACAATGAGAGCCCTTACAATCACCTTATTTGGTACATCCAGTTATTTTGTATAGACAGATTTCTTTATATTACTTTATGAATTTTTGAAAGTTGAAATGCAAAATTTCCTTAAAAATAATTGCCCATTCCCAAAATTCGTAAAAATTTCTGAAGGCGAAAATCTCTGACATTAAAAGAACTTAATCTGATTTTTTCGTTTGAGTGCAACGAATAAGAAAACAACTATAACTATCAATTATGTTGTTAAGCAAAAGCAATGCAACAAGAACAATGCATATATTTATGACTAATGTATATTGATAAAAGTATGAATTAGATTATTTCTCTTCAACAAACTTTTACTTTCTGTTCAATATTTAATGTGTATTGAGAGCATTCAAGAAAGAAAAATGATTACAGGTAGTTTGTGAAAAGAGAAAGGAAAAAGAGTCATAGTGTTGTTTAATGTTAACATCAATTTTTCACTGGGCTTCATTTCTTGAGTACCGTTTGTTGAAGATGAAAATTTTCAATAGCTTTTTCTTTGCATTTGGTATCATTAGCCAGCAATTAGAAGGAACTTTTGCAGATAACGGACAAGCATGTAATCGATTCACTAAAATAGCCGTTGGTAAAAAGCCAAGTCAACATCCATACAAGATCATTGATGTATTGGAAAGAAATGATGCCAAATGCTTCAGTTATTGCTCTCTTAATCAACAATGCAAATCGTTTTTAGTTGAAGATAACAATTCCAGTTTCAAATGTCATTTTTACAATGTTACAATTCATTTCTTGACATTAATTCCAGGAGATGATGGCATGACACTTCATTCTGTACATTTTGCAATTTTTCGTGATTGTGTTGACTGGTACAATGCTGGTGCAAGAGAAACAGGTGTTTATCAAATAACCTTGTCAGGAGGACCGAAACAAGTTCGTTGCAACATGGAAATTGATGGTGGTGGATGGCTTGTCTTTCAGCATCGTTTTAATGGTAGTGTTGATTTTCAGCAAGGTTGGGAAGAGTACAAGAAAGGTTTTGGATCTGTTGATGGAGAATTTTGGCTTGGTAATGATATTATACACTACCTAACAACAGCTCATGAAAGTGAAGCTTATCTTCACGCTGGGCGGTTTAACGGAGAAAGTAAATTTTCAAAGTACATTCCGTTTCATGTAGGAAATGAAAAAAGTTTGTATCTTTTAAATGCTCCAACTCTAGTTGATGGTATAGATGGGTTAAAAGCAAACCATTTAAACAAATTTACAACCCACGACAATGACAACGATAATTCTGGTGCTAATTGTGCTGTGATACTCAATTATCCTCAAGGAGGGTTTTGGTTTAATAGTTGTTCTGCCTTTTACCCAAATGTCAAGTACCGTTACCAAGAGACTTGTCCAATTGACAAAGGAATCCGGTGGCACACATTTTGGTTAGACAGAGAAAAATCCCTAAAATGGACTGAACTAATGGTAAGAAGAACAAATAGAAAGTGTTATTGAACAATTTGCTGACACCATAAACAAAAGCTATATTTATAAAGTCCTGTTCTACTTTCCAGAAATCTAAAGAATTTGTACGATCTGAAACATTTGCCGCACCGTATACTATTCTGCATATGTTGAACTTGTAATGAGGATTTAAATCAAGACAAGAAAAAAATAAAAACCTAAAATTACAGATTTTTGTATGTAATGTTGAAAAAACATTTTACTATCAACTATTGGGCATTTCCAATATTGCAGAACTTTCGGCTTAAGAACATTTCCACGAGTATCAAATCCTTAAAAACAAACATTATATAATGTTTATCATAAAGAATGTACAAATATATCATAATTTTTTTAGAAAGTATTTAAAAGTGAAAGTTGTTAATCACATTTGTAGCTGATTGTTGTATTTTGTATTGTAAAATTTGATTCTTTGAAGTAAAAGTAAGTAAAGGTAAAAATTCTAATACATATAACTATGACGTTATTTCTCTATTACCTTATACAGAGCCCTATTATAAAAGGTTATTTGGCAGCTCTAAACCAATGAAAACTGTGGATTATACATACATTGTCATTTTCCATAATAGCGTGTAGGTCATAAAATAAATCGCTGCTGTAAATGTAGAAGTACTTTATATACAATTAACTCTTATCTATTGTATTATAAATGTTCCTTTATTCTATTATAACCTTTCTTTATTTGCAAAGAAGGAAAACTAGTAAAGCACGCGAACCGTAGTCAAGCTCTGTGTTTATAAAATTATAAATTAAAAAGCTCCTTTTAACTATTGTCCTTTGGTGTGGATGTTTTGTAGTAAGATGGCTCATAATTTAATCGACAAAACCCATTAC
>JAUEKX010192198.1:0-10786 GCA_031834005.1 Dendronotus venustus
TACGACACGCAGTTGGCACACGTTGGGGCTATTCTTGTATTTGTATCCCTCCCAAAAAAGTGAGGAACCCCCCGGAACCCACACGGGGGAAGAAGGTATAATGATACAAATACAATCCTAACTTTCGTTCCAGTCATTTAGTAGAAGATGCACATAAAAAATGATAATTGATTTGATATAGAGCCTTATATCCACTTAGACTTAGAGTGCTCATACTCATTGGCGCTTTACAGTTACAGAACAATAAAGCAATATGTATAAAAATTAAGAAAGATATATTATATCATAAACACTGATGATAATATTATGGGTTTTGTTGACAATAATGAGGTGCAACGTAGGTAATTAGTTAATTAGTAACAACCATAAACACTTAACTTATGCATAGGAATTTCATGAGCTTTACACACAAACACACACACACACATTAAACTCTAATAATGTATCATCAGTCTATCACAAATGATAAAATCAAACCATATTGATCCGTCCTTGGTTTAATAGCGTATCAATTTGTGTTGTGTTTTTTAAGACATTACAATTTTGGCTCTAAACTATAAAAACATTTTTATATCAAAAGACCATGGCTTACAATGTACAAAAGACACAAAACCCAAAGAGACAAAGCTCCATTATATTCATGGAGCATGTCTTTCCCCATCTCCATTCATAGATAATGAAAGGAAAAATTTCAACTTTTTCTACTGCTCTGAAAGTAGTGAAAGTGAAAGACAAAAGGCTTAAGTACAAGATAAAAATCAGTTGTAGCTTGTAGCAAAGGAATTAAAAATGAATATTTACATTAACACTAACAACCAAGACCTGTAAACAGCATTCAAACCAAAGAAGATTTAAGCCCGAGGTACTTCTGACTTTTACTTGTCTCAATTTATAACAGATATCATAGATACGGCAAAGATATAGAAGTAAGAGCAGCCTTTTCAAAATGTTATACTTCAATAATACGTATCTATATAAATAAGACAGTAGGTTCGAATGGTTGTAACCAAAAGGCTTTTTATCGGCAGCACGTAGGACCATCAAATTTCATACACATATATTCACATATTCCTGCTCATCATATATTGCGCCGCGTCAAAAAAATTTACGTTTGGATTTGTCTGTCCTTTAATTAATGGACATTTTTTATTGTTCCTTCCCATGATACGATGGCAATGTTTTTGATATAGCCATTTTCACTTCCGGCTGCTTTTTCTTGAAGATGGGGAACCGCACTGGCACACCGAATCGCACTGACGTGAAAGGAAGAAGAGGAAATGGAAGAAAGACGAGGAGGTCAAGAGCCATGAAGAAGGCGATGGTATAATTTATAGTATAAATAACTAGGGAGATGAATAGAGATCAAAGATGATAATGATAACATAGATAGATATGGACATTAGAATAGACCAGCATTTGGAGTTCGGGGAATTATGCTTGTTTATAATATAATAATATCAATACCAATCACTAACTTGACAATAATGACAAACAAGCTTCTTAATCTTAACAGTTTGTACCTTTTTGCATCAATGAAAGAACCCTGCATCCTCTAGTGGAAGGCAGAGCAAGTCTTGAAGCACAGTTGGAAGTGTTTCAGCAATGGCAGCTAACTCGTCTTGCGATAACAGTGGGGTCGGGGACTTGGGGGGTTCGTGTACCGATGCGTCTGAGACGGCGACTTCTGGGTCATTGGAAATGAGAGAGAACTTCGGCATATGAAACAGACTAGGGTTGTTGCTGGATACTAAATTTGTATCGTTACTTTTGGCTGTGGGATTTTTGCTGAAATTATCCTTCTTTAGTTGGCAAGAATCTAGTTCAACGGGTTGATTAGCTTTGACTTTAACCCCAGTAGGTTGACTAAAACTATGAACTTGACTTCCCCTACGTTTGCTCAGAATAATTTTGTTACTGGGTTTGCTGGAAATGAACTCATTGGTGGGTTTGCTGGAGTTTAACCCATCAGGTTTGCAAGAGTCAACTGTTCCAGGGTTAATCAGGGTAGTTGCGGTGGTACTTTGACTCGACTCAAAATCTCTGGAGTAGCTGAGAACAGGATCAGAGACCATGGTGACGGGTACAGAGGTGGTCACAAAGGTCATGGTGTACCCGTTCTTCTGAAGCTCCAGCAGATCCTCTAGAGAGGTCGGAGTAAACTGGAGGGATACAGTTTTCCCTGGTTTAGCCACTTCAGCGGTTTGAGATGTCACAATGGGAGGATTGGTGGGAGTAGAGGCAGTTGAAAAAGCTGGATCAGCTGCTGTTGATGTTGGTGGTGCTCTTGCAGGAATTGTTGGTGCACATTGGAGTTGGAAAGATACAGCTTTCCCTGGTTTTCCCACTCTGGTAATTTCAGCCATCAGATTGGCTGTTGAGGGATTTGCTGCTACTGGAATTGCAGGGGCTGTTTGGGTAAGGGGGACATGATTTCCTGTGGGTGGTTGACACTCACAGATCATTGAAGATCCTAACATTTGTTTCATGAGAGTTGTTGCAACTCTAGTATTATTTGCTGTCATATTTGGTAGTTTTGAAGGCAATGAGGAAACCAGAGGTATCTGGTGAGTCGGCATATTGGTAGGGGAAGATGATCTACCAATTGGGATTCTTATTATCTTCGGAGCACCTGAATCAAAACAGTTTCGCCTTTTTTTAATGTTATGATTATGAGTATTGAACGTAACACCATTTGATTTTGATGGGCTTCTTTTACCTTTGGCAAACTCTAGGCCTGGCCTGGATGATGGTGAGATAGGGTCAGCCATGAAGAACCCGGTTTCTTTCAGCCATTTTGTGGATGAGGCTGAGTTACACGTGCTGCATGCATGGCCGCAGCTAAAAATATGAACATATTTGTTGATGTGTTCCTTAACCTCTATGAGACCAAGGTTGGAAGGACTCTCGTAATTTGAACCCATCTTTCTCTCAGTGCTAACAGTGCTGTGTCCTTTATTGACTGCTGGAGGAGAATATGGCATACTGGCACCACAAACTCCATGGTTACTCCCTGGGATGCTTACACTGCTGCTAGGGGCAGTTGACTCGTTGTCATAGTCCTCTATCAAGCTTTTCCCGGACAATCCCTGAATTATTCTTTTGTTGGTGACATGCGCTTCTAGCTGAGTTCCTGCCATAGGAATGCTTGGGACTTTTTCAGGAGAAGATTGGTTGTTTTCCAAGGAAGTTTGGTCATTTAGTACAGAAAGTTGCTTTATTGCGGCGATGTCAGGTTGCCCATCATTGTCCAAGTTGGAGTCTGAGGACCATTCCTCTCGCAGGATTGATTTTCTTCCTTTCTTGGCAGGAGCTGTTGGTTTGATTTCTTTCACAGGCTTTCTTTTGAGGATAATTATTGTTTCCTTTTCATTGGAAATTTTGGATGAGTCCTCTCTCCGCATTGTACTGACAATAGTCGGCTTCATGGCATGCGCTGCTGTTGTATATTTTTTTACAAGCTGGCTTCCTTCAATAGTAATGCCCAGATCTTTTCCCCTGGAATTCAGGTTATTTTCAACAAAAAGTTTCTCACTTTTGATGAAGAGTTGATCTTTTATGGAAAGTTGCTCATTTTCTTTACCAGACTCTTGGGCTAGAAATTCATAATCAACTGGTTCTTCCTTTATGGCTGTCTGTAAATTTCAAAGAAATAGTAAAATAAAAAAAATAAAAAAATGGGGATTCAAATAAAGTCATGAGGTAAAATATTGTTTTATGATTTTCAGCCTAAAAATATAATTATTTATCAATATTTTTGTCAAACCTATGACTACTGACTACAGATACACGATGATAGTAATAATAATAATCTTATCATAATAAGAGGAGTAGGACAAATTGTAGAACAAAATCTGACAAAATACGCCTATCAATGAAATTTGGCAACTAGATGTAAAATCAAAGCGAGTGGTTGGGCAGGAATTTTTTTTATTTTTTTGTGTGATTTGCATAGAAAGAGTAATCAGAAAGTAACCTGTTCAAACACTATGCCATTATTTTTCCTCACAGGGTTAAGCGGTCATATGGCTCAATGTTAGTTTCTTAGCCAACTTGACCGTGGGTAGAGGTTCAAATCCCACCATGGGTGATCTTTTTTTCTTTTTTTTTAGATTAGTGGTTCTATCCTCGATCTTATTTCCTCTTTGATCATTGTCTATTTTCCTTACCCAAAAATGTTAAATATTTTACTATCTTTGTTCTGTGTATATATCATCATAGTCGTAGATATGCAGAATTGTTTGAATATCTAAACTTGTGTGACAGTGTGAATTTTTTAAGCGGAACTCATCGGGTTTCCCTTTTTTAATCTGGAATTTGATTCAAGAATACAAGGAATTGATGGTTACAGGTAATGCACACCTGGATTAGAGATGCAATAGTTTCACTTCGTAGAACAGGTTTTGATTCTAATGATAATAATAATGATAATAATAATATTGAAATCTAAAAATAATTAAATTTAATTTACCTGTCCCATGAAGTATGATGATGCATCATGAAAAGAGTTAAGTACTGTAAAGTACAGTAAAAAAAAAAAACTCTTGTTTTACACAATACTACTACCATAGATGGCATTGGGCTAAATAGCCAAGACTCAAAGGCTCCTAGGACAACAACAACAACACAAAGTTGATATCAAAAGAAAGACGGTTTACCTCCATTTCGATGCCATAAGTAGCAAGCTCATCTACTGACATCGTGTTCATCTAAAATGGCAAAAATAAAAATAAAATAAAACCAATTATTCCAACACAAAAGCAACCCCTGCTCACTTTGATCCTCGTTTCCATTCATTGAGAAATATCTATCACTAAACATGCATACCATGTACCTACACATGTTGGCTATGTTCGTTACAAATGAGTCCTGTCAATTCTTGTATGCAAGTTATACAAAGGGTTTCTGCTAAATATTAAAAAGGCAAATATTCCTGGCTTTACATCATATTCAACTATTTCTAAAGGTCCATATGCACCCATATCCGCTTTTAAAAAAACACCCCCAGATTTTATATTACCAAAGCATAAGAAAGCTAAAATTACCAGAACAGATGACGGAGTACTCTTCAAAGCATCAAAGACAGAGCCACTATTGGAATTACTCGTGATATTTCTTGTCTTTCTTTGATGTTTGGGCCGATTCTTCTCCATTTCTTCATTCGAGTGGCAATCATAATCGTTGGATGCTGTTGCTGCAACCATCTTGTCGAGATAGCAGGCATCACACCACTGTCTTGGGTGCCGATAGTCAATGACACAATTTCCTTAGAACAAAAAAAAAAGATTTTAGTCCATCTCACGCGTTGCAAGCAAATTTAAGTTTATGATACTTTGAAGTCTTACTTCTAGCAAACAGACCAATAATATATTTTAGAAACAAGAGCAAAATACCAAAATGGACCTACCTCCTTTGGGACATGCCCACCGCTGAGGCCCAATACTAGCATTAGACTGCTGGTCACAGAAGGCCTTTCTACATTTCCTACAGAATGGGTCGCTTGAAACCTTCCTGTTTTTCATCGGGATGCACGGCGCCATACAGACAAGACATCTGACACATTTTTCAGATTCAGGGTTATTTTCCTGTACAAGACAAAATAAATAAATAAAGGGCTTGATTAGGGATCTATCAAAACAAAAGTTTTTAGAGTATTTTGTTGTTGGGTTTTGTTTTGTGTGAAGGACATACAAGATCTATCTCTAGAATCAACACCAAACTCCATACAGAAGGAGAGCTGAGACTCATAACAACATTATTTCCAAAATCTTTGATAACAGTACACTTTTGTGGCAATCACCCAACGCACGTGTTCTTAAGATGTAGCAAAATTATAATATCTAAAATTACACCCCTTCAAATTCAGTACGGTTAAGTCTGTAATTAAAAACACGTTATTGATATTCTTTGATGAACAATGGATTAGGGAAATCTGGTACAATTTATGGGGAACAGCAAGATAGTAATCTGAGTGAAAAAATACCCCCCTGAAAGAGCCCCCCACAATGAGTACTTTCTAGCTGAATACACCAAGAATAAAGAAATAAATACAAAGGTATCCAAAACCTACAACACATGTCACTGCCAACAACGCTGGCTCCTCGTCCTCCCTCCTTTTGTTGTTCAAATTCAAAATGTTTGAACATCCAGGCCGTGAGTGAATACTGGCCTTTCTAGGCGACCCCTTCATACCTATAGGCTGCAGCGTCCTCACAATTTTTACCAGGTGTGGCTCTAGACATCATCAACCAAAGAGAAAGCAAATCATAAATCGTTTATTCAAAATGTCCTTATCTTGCTGTTTCATTTTTACAGTTAAGACTATATCGGGTGGAAGGAAAAAAATCACCAGCTCTTTGACTTTGAACATATCTTCAATATTTTTAGCTTTATATAACATCCTTACTATCAGACTGATAGCACACCATCCAGACAGGCAATTGAATTCAGGATCAGTTCCGACCTGAAGCCTTATGAGGATATAATGAAAGACAAACTAATGATTATGGAAAAACACTTAGTACACATTATCAGAATACAGGAAAGACACCTATATTTATAGAAGCTAAAGAAGTCTTACCTTCGTCTACATGTTCATAGACTGACAATATGGGATGTACAGCATTTTCTTCAGGAGCTGAATCAGTTTGCTTCAGAAGATCTTCCACCATTTCTTCTTCGTCTCGAAGTTCCTTCAAATATAAGTTTTGAAAGAAATAGTTTGTATCATCATATGAATGAAACCAGAACATTTTAGCTATTGATGGTGAAAAATGACAGAATTGTAAGAAATAAAACTAAAATCATCAGTAAGATAGGAGGTAATAAAATACTAACATTTGAACATTAGTGAGAAGTGAAAGGCAGTGTAATGCCACGATGAAGAAGAGGATTTAAAATGTCACATAATTTATGTTTCAAAATCAAAAGCAGATTAGTCATAATTTTTTTTCAAGAACATCACAAAACACAGCCTCACTATAACGACATCGTCGGGACCGGGAAAAATGTCTTTATACAAAGTTGTCTTTATGGTGGAACAAACAAAATGGCAGCCACCGGCAAACAAAATGGCAGCCCAGGGGGCGGGGTTATTGTTCCTCTGTAGTTTATCCGGGCTTGGGGCCGCATATGTAGAGAGAGAGAGAGAGAGAGAGAGAGAGAGAGAGAGAGAGAGAGAGAGAGAGAGAGAGAGAGAGAGAGAGAGAAAGAGAATAACAAGCATGAGAGAGTGAGAGCCTTGTGACGTAGGTTTGTGATGCACAGTACAATGTACTGTAGTCTCTCTTACCTGTTATTTCTCTCTCTCTCTCTCACCGCCGACAGTACCATTTCCCCTCCGTAGTTTATAGCGCTGTCGTATTATACCTAACAACAGGCCCGAGGGGAGGATATCACTGGCCAGCCAATCAAGCATTTTCATTGGCTGCGACTGTGAGAACGGGATTTCATTGTTTGGAAAGCAAGCGTTTGCATTGGACCAGAAATTTCATATTGACTGTCGATTTGAAGATACCGGTTACCTCCATATCGATGTCGTTATAAATGGTTTTTACTAGAGTGTATGTCATAATGGAAAAAATCTGGACTTTGGCACCATGTCGTTATACAGAGGATGTCGTTATAGCGGATCTCGTTATAGAGAGGCTGCACTGTAAGTAACAAATTTACCTCTTTAATTTCCTTTTCAGGAACAATCTGCACAATGGTTTCTTCATTCACCATGCCTTTCTGAAGAGCGGCTGTAGGACCTGTGCTACCATCATCTCTGGAATCTCGGTGTGTGGCCATCTCATTACTATCATTTCCTTCAGATGTGCCCTCTAACCAGAAGAAAAAAACATGCAGACAATTTATTATCACCCAGATTAGAATGCACCTACATCAAAAACATTTCTTGTCTTTACCTTCTATTTCCTCTTTTCACATCAGTGCGATTCGGTGCGCACCACAGTAGGGTTCCCATCTTTGAGACAAAGAGGCCGGAAGTGAAAATGGCTATATCAAAAACATTGCCATCGTATCGCGGGAAGGAACATTTGAAAATTTCCATTAATTAAAGGATAAAAATCCGATCGTAAATTGTTTTGACGCGGTGCAATATACAAATGAACAGGAACATGTGTATGCAATTTGATGGTCCTACGTGCGGCCAATAAAAAGCCTTTAGGGCACAACCATTCGACCCTACTGTCTTATTTTAATAGATACTATCATTTGAGTTTTTTCTACAGTATTTTGATAATAGAAGATAGAGACCATTATCCATAAACTTTAAAAAATGACCTTTTCTAAATGGTTTACATAGCGTTAGAACAAAATGCCTTTTTGTTGTGTTAAAATCAACGGGCTGTATTACGTTCTGCATCAAATCGGTTGCATATTTGAATAGCCTATGTCAAGACTATCTAGCTACAGTAGGCGCCGGATTCAACGAGGTCGCATTCGACGAGAAGTCGGCTACAAGGAGGCCGGTTGAAATCCCTGTTTTCCCTCCCTTTTTGTCTTTTTGAAAAATGATGCATTCAACGAGGTACCGAAGTCAGTAAAGTCGCCCACAACGAGGTTGCATCGGGCCATACAAGCAGTGGAAGGGTGAAACATCGTCTATTTTTCTTTTTTTCAAGAGAGAAGCCACCGACACTGAGGTGTTCTACTATAATAATACGTAATGGTAGCCTCGACCAACATGCTAGCCTATTCCTACATAACAACAAGCCAAGTCAACCCCTTTGCACTGTGTAGGTGTGTGTGTGTGTGTCATTGTTCGTGTGTGTGTGTGCGTGCGGAAGTAGGTGAGACTATGTTGATTGCCAGACTTGGCTGTGTGAGTGAGGGGTTGGCTGAACTAATCAATGGGGTCATAAGTATAGTGGGCCGCACTACCTTGTCAAACAAAGACCTAAAAACCCCCCACCCCACCCCCCTCTCTCTCTCTCTCTCTTTCTCCCTCTGCTATTGCTCGCGTTCACCTCAACGCACTGTTCAGTCACTGTACCGTAGTTTTCCATATCATAATAATCTCTTTTGTTTTATTTATCCCTGTCTGACCTATCGATATCGAAATGAAACGGACTTAGCTCGTTGCCGATATGACGTAAAGGGAAACCGATTGAAAAAAAAATTGTGTCCCTTTACTTCAAAAGGTTCCTGACTGACGTCGCGTATAACGAGATCATGTTGTCAGTCCTGACGACCTTGTTGAATCCGACTTCCACTGTACAGAGATAACTAAAATAAGTGGGAAATAGTGTACATATTGTTTTGGAATGGACCCCTTCAAATGCAACAATGCTACAAATTATGTTGGAAAGCTGTAATCTATGTATATTCTATCAATTCTCATCCCATAGGAAACGTGAATACCTTCCGGTGCATGGCAATCTTCCCCCTGTTCAAAAGGTACTGCCACTAAACCAATACTAGCGCACGTCAAACCCATTCCATTGCCATTGGTCTCTGTTGGAACATTCTCATAAGACAAATCCATACAATCCATCTTGTCTTTATCCCTGAAACATAGATAGATTGATAAATTTATAAATATACACAGGTTTTGGGGAGAGGAACAAACAACTTGAAACTAATACGACATGGTGCTATAAATATAAAGAATGAAACATGTACTTAACATACCGTACCGTAATTCATAAGCCATTTTCATTCTCTCTTCTTTTAGCCGTTGATTCCTATGAAAATTTTGAAAGCATTGCATTCTTCCTGGAAAAAAAACAGAAGTATAAAACAGGTATGAACTAATGACGAAAATAACTAGAATAAAAGCCTATTGACGGTCAAGCATGCCTTTTAAAAATTTCTCTCAGTAGAAAATGTGAGCACTAAACAAAAAATGGAGCAATGACAGACAGAAAATAACAACGGTTTTATTCCCAGTCTGACCCATTTTTTCATGGACCCCTCTCCACTTAGCATCAAATGTGTAGCTGCCTCTGCTAAGACCCGTCAAAAGTACAGGTGTCATGGAAAGCAGCGGAAAACTCACTATTATAATGATGTAAATAAATATGCCAAAAAAAAGTCAGGACTATAGGCCTAACTCGGGGAACCAAACATAAAGGAATAGTAATAAGACTTAAGAAAACTATAATAACACTGTGGTCTCACATAAGTAATTCAGTTTTAAAATCTACCTGTAAATAATCATTCATATCATCATTGAAACGTAGTCTGAACACAATGTCTTAGGATTGGACGTAGACTATAATGAATGAGGTTTTCCCAAGGCAAGGGTTTTTCCGATATTATTATTCTCACTAACAACAATGCTTTTTAAACTTTGGATATTTTCAATGAAACTTGTCAAACGTAACTCCATCTTCCTTAAACTTTTGAAGCATTTGAGCAGCCTAAACCAGAACAGAAAATCCCAATCTTGACATCTATATTGTGAGGAAACAGAACTTCTCTGAACTTGTTTTTGTTTTATTAGCAGTCGAGAGATCTGAGATCAAAAGTTCGGTGAAAAAGTTGACAGTTAACACGTCCCGTCTTTATTTCAGAAGCTTCTCCATTTTCATCCTTTGGTTTGAGTTAAAATAAAAGAGCTCTAAAAGAACTCGAGTTGTAAATTATAGTAATAGTACTCTAGTACTAGTATGATGGATGAGTATTTTGATTACTTGAGTACCTAGTACAAAGAATCTCCGTTCTTTGAACGGTGACTGTTTTCAATATAAATTCTCTTTAGTATTTTAATACGAAGTGACTATTTCCCCGACCAGTCGGGAAAATAATTTCCGAAATTATTTTCCCGACCGGTTTTCGTTCG
>JAUEKX010192309.1:0-10781 GCA_031834005.1 Dendronotus venustus
ATTTTCTATGATCGAAAGAAAAGCGTTTCTCTTCTTTTTCATTTTCTTTGCCAATAAACAGAGCTCTTTGAAATTCATTTTCATAGACATCCACATATGAACATAATATCGGCATGTTTACGAGGTGTTGGAAATATTGTCACCGGTGATGATCTTCAAACGCAGGTCAGATTCTCTTCTTAGATTTCCTGGGATTTGGTCTGCTATGATAAACTTAATCCCAATGGGATTATAAAACATTTTCGAACTAGAAAATGAGTCTGGCTTTGGGAAATTTGGTTTCATTCGAAACTGTATGTAAACCCGGTCAGATATCTCGTATGATTTCATTAGTTATGCTCCGAATCGCAACATACATTAAAAATAAAAATAATTTCATAATTGAACAATATAAATAAAGATTCTCTTTTTTATTACAATTCTTCTCTCTTTAGGTTATACTGAATTGTAATGTGTTGCCCAGTCTACTTGCCTTGTTGAATAGTCCTAAAGAATCGCATCGTAAAGAGACCTGCTGGACGTTATCCAATATCACGGCTGGTAACAAACAACAAATTCAGGTATATTATTTATTTTTATTGGTTTGTTTTGGTCACGTGTTGTATTTTTAGTAATTCCTATTGATTGGTTTGGTCACTCTTCTGATTCTTTTAAAAGATTGCATCCAAAACCCCCATCCTTGTTTCAGTAGTTTCAGAGGTAGAAAAGCGGCTTTCTCCCGCCAACAAATATGCAATAACAAAACCTTGTGAAATAATTATGCTCGTACATTTGCAGGTGTTTTGATTAATTAATTCTCGGTTTCTGTATACTCCTAAACAACACTTTACTCCTGCGTCAACAATATTAAACATTTATTTATTAGTGTGGATGTCCATTGTCACACGGGTCCGGGCTTTAGCTTCGCGAGAAAGTCCTTTCTCAAAATGTACTAGAAAATCAATACTTAAAGAACAGAAGCATTACTATTTTTTAGTCTGTGCACAGAACTAAAACTGTTTGCGGGAAATGGTTTTTTTATGTTATGTGGAACACGTAGAAAAAAGAATTCCGTTTTTATTCCACGTGGAGAATATTGTTCTCAAAAGTATTCACAAGAAAAAAATTCGGTATAAAAAATGATGTTCATGGTGAGCTCATGTTTGACGAATTTTAATTTAATTCAATGTTGCGGATGCGCCATTATGAAAAAAGACTTATGAACAGAATAGGATATATGAAAGAGAAAAAAAATTTCGCATAGAAAACCTCGGATTATTATTATCTCTCATTTCACTCCAGTGTGTAATTGATGCGAACCTAATACCCTCGTTAATCAACTTGTTGGCAATCGGAGATTTCAAAACGAAACGTGAAGCTGCATGGGCTATCGTTAACGCTACAACTGGAGGATCTAGCACACAGATAAAGTATGTACCTTTCATCTTGCCTGTTTTCTTTATCTAACTAAAAGAAAAGACACGTGTTGAGTTAGTTGTTGAGGAATTTCTCTTTAGTGTAGCGTTGTATTTCATTTTTGTAATAACAATTTATTCTTCGGATTTGACTCCTCCTTGTGTTTATTCAGTTTTCGTTAAATGAAACACCACACGAGCAACTCATTGGAACAAAATACTAGCCATATAAGAACAGTTTGCCATAAATATGTAACAATTTTAAAATATCCATGTTTACAAACGCACAGGGATGGCGTTTCAGCTGAAACTTATTTAAAAATAAATCGCCGAGAGAAACAGACGCACAGGTATTATATAATAGATTCAGCAAAATATGAGCTTATTTTTGTCGACTACAATTAAAAAGCACCTATAAAATAATCACTTCTGGACCATATTTAGATTCTTGATTCTATATGTTACGAAGCATGTATTCCAACTATTGCACGTTTTGTCATTACAGATACATTGCTTCGCAAGACGTACTGAAGCCACTGTGTGATTTGCTTTCAATCGATGATGCTAAAATCGTTATCGTTGCACTGACCGGCATCGATAATATTCTTCGTGTCGGCGAGGGGATCGTTAAAGAAAGTAACAATTCCATCACTAATCCATACGCCTTGCAAGTCGAAGAATGTTTTGGTAAGTTGATATACCTTATCCCTCTCGAATTTGTCGTGGGTTTTCAACATCATCTATTCCACGCCGATGAGGAGTAAATTAACTAGTCAAACTATACAAAATTATTCGATAGACAAGCAAAAGGTGCTAGAAACCGTTCCAAAGTAACCAAGCAGTTACCAAAAACAGTAAAATTGTAGAACTGGAAAGCCCTTTGTGTGTAGTAGAGATTGTGTATAGTAGAGAGAATTTGTAGCTTCATAACCTTTTTAATAAAATGTAACCCCAAGCAACGTGTGCTTTTTAAGATATTTTCCACTCTTTTTTCTCTTAGGGTTGGACAAAATCGAATACCTACAAGAACACCAAAACAAACACATTTATACGAGATCAAGCGGTATTATAGAGAACTATTTTAACGACGGTGATGAACCAGGCATAGACAGCATGGTCTTGCCAGACTCTACATCCACAGGCTATAATTTCGGTGCCGGGGCTGCGGCCGCTCCTGAGAATGGCTTTTCTTTATGAGAAGACAAAATGAGGCGAGTAGTAAAAATAAGAAAATACTCGAATACTGGTTGGTTGTGAATCAGTTGTGGTTTAGCTAGTCATTCCAACACATTTACAACTGATTACAAAAAACGTCTTTTGGATGTCACGTGCTGGTTGGATTCTTTTAGTGTTATTAACTAATAGTTGTTGCATCAATGACGTCATATATGCAATGTTCTGATGACCTATCTCAATGACGCCATCTTTTTTATACATGAATTAAAGATGATTTATCAAGTTCCTGTTCCTGCAAGATTTTCATTAGTTCAATTGACGTACTTGTGTTTTTTATTGAGCTTTTTTTAAAAACTCTTTCTATCTATCAGACTTTCTAAAGTTCTGATGAATACATATAATATATTAGTTTTTAAGGAATGTTTAGAATTTTCAAATACTTTTTTCGAAGCTTTTATAACATGATTTTTTTCGCCTTTTTTTTTTTTAGAAAATTAGGCTGTGCCGTTATAAAACGAATAGACGAATAGCTGCATAGATATATATACACAGCCTTTCTTTTTTTAAGGAGGTCTTGTTTATGTTAGGGACATGCTCAGCCTGATATCTTTTATCCATTGGTAAGAACGAAATAAGCTTAGAATAAAAATTATCTGAGAAAGAACTCTTTATTTATTAAACTTAAATGCGTATACGTAGTATATAAACAGTGTGGTCCCGATAACTCTAACAATTTTCTTGGTCCCTTGGAGGTTGGAGGTTATGGAGTGTACTGTAGCAATAATCAGCGCTATTATCCAAGTACAGGCACCTGATCAACTAATTTCCGACTTTTAGTATAAATATTTTCTGTTCTGTAAGTAAGAACATTCGAGGCTTAAAGTAAATCGAAATATAAGCACACCCAGCCTCAGTTGAAATTTAGGCGTTGTTGTAAAATGGAAAACGCATATTTTACCAACATAGTATATGTCAAGCTAGAGTTTATTTTGTATGTATATACCTTAAGGGAAGAAATTTTTGCGAGAAGAAAATTTCGCGAGTTTCGCGAATTTGCCTCGAATTCGCGAAATTAAATTCTCGCGAAAAATCTATTTTTTTAGATTCGCGAAATTAAATTCCCGTGAAATATTTCTTCCTTTAAGGTATACAGAATATACACTCTAGTCAAACAGACCCTATCCTAGTCAGCACACGACGTTAAAACGACGTTGCATGGACGTTGAAACGACGTCGTCTTTGTTTTAACGTCGTGTATCGGCTGATTCTGTCGACTGTCGTATTCTGAAGAGTTGGTTTTTTTAATCAATTTATTCGTTAAAAGTAGAAGTAGTTTTTAATTAGCAACATATACTTTTTTCAAGTATCAGTATTTCTAATTTAGAATGTTTGCATCTCTATATGATGTTTTTATTATTGTAATCTTGTGATCGGAGAGAAGACGGTTAGATATATGGTTCACTCTCCAATAAGCGGACCTCCGTTTGCCAAAGTAATCCCGTTGAAAGTGTCTGTTGTTTGACCAAGAACGGCGACAATATAACATCCGCCTATCACCGGTGTCCGCTTATTAGAGAGTCCGTAAATTTGAAAAGTTGACCGAATTTAGAGTTTCCCTCATAAATTGTCTAAAGTTGGACATTTGCCAACTTTTATTTGGCTAAAATTTTTCTGTTCAAAACGCCAGCCAATTGCAGGTTGCCAGTGACGGACTTTGAGGGTCGGTAACATCTGCGAAGAAGCGTTAAAACTCAATTATCTTCAATATTTCTCAACAGATAATCGTCTTTTTTGTTCTCATACGCGTGTGTGCCGATTCTTTAGATCGGGGAATTTTCAAACAAAATAAACGGGGAACTTTCTACTCAACCTACAATTTTATAGGTATGAAGCCTCTTAAAGTGTTTTTTAATATCCTGAACTCTTTATTTTATTTTATTAATATTTCCGTTTTCTGAAGCACAATGTATTACATCTCTACCCGACATCCATTTGACATCCATTTAACATCAAAATAATGTCCGTTATTTGATATCGTGTATTGGACAGGGCCTGATGAAGTGGAGAAAACTAAAAAATTGGTGTAATGGACAGTATACATCCATCGTAGACTTTTGACATGACTTTTTGGTTTCCAGAACTTCCTAATTTTTGTAACGCGTGAAAAACACTCATTTCTTTTATAAGAAAATCATCTTGATAGCGCTGGGAATTTTCAATTTTGAAAACTTTCCGTTCTCGAAATTAACTCTCTTTAAAGAGAATCAAGGATATTTTTCGCTCTTATGTATCCACACGAACGTTAATACAACGTTGTTACGGCGTCGTATCAACGTCCATACAACGTCGTTCTAACATCGTGTGTCGACTGGGTTCTGTTATTGACAGACAGACAGACAGACAGATAAATTATATTACCGTTTTAATTTTATTTATTTACTTTATTTCCTAAGAAACTGTTAACTGTTTTTTTTTCTTTTTCTATTTACATTTTTTAGTTCTTCCATTTTTTTCTAAAATATAAACAGTTTCTTATATTTTTCCGTACATACGCCTTTCATTAATATATATTTCAAGTTTGAAACTTCCTGGAAACGTGGACCGGCTTTTTATGTTAAAAACAATACGGTTCGCGACCTGATTACAACGATACCTCGTCGGTTCCCCCTTATTTTCATTTTGACCGTCAGTTCGATAAAAACGAATGATACTGAATCAAATTTAGCAGGATAAAAAGCAACCCTAAAGCTACTTTTCTATCAAATTTAAGACTATTCTTAGCATCTGCCGGGGCAAAAGTGAAGTTATTTATAAAAAGGTACGCAGTTTATTTAGCCTACTTTTGTTTTCAACTAAACAGTAACCGTCAGGCTACTAACACATATATCTCTGATTCTTACATTGTTTTTTTACATACTGTTTCCCATTTTGTATTTTGTAGAAAAAGGAGAACCAACAACAACAACAACAACAACAAAAAACAAAATATATATATACAAATGTATGAAAGGTAAGAACTATTTCATTTTTTTCATGTTTATTTTATGTTGTCAGTCGTATAATAAGTATATAAGTCATACTATACCAGTCCCTTTTTGGGAAAATACAATTTTTGGAGAAATTCCAGTAGTAAGGCCACTAGCTAAAAGTCACTGTCGAAACTAAACATTTTTTTTGTCGCCAATCTATAAGAAATTTAATTCTCTTATATATGCTTCTCGATCATCGACCTGTATTTTGTTGTGTTGAAAAATTAGATCTTCTGGTAGCAGCACAGGATATTTTGGACTGGAATAGAAATCTAGTACTAGATTCCTCTTAAGAATTAAGAGAAGTATCATCTGTAATAAATACCAATATTGAATCTGAGAGAGGGAGAGGCGGATCTAGGGTGCGTCAAACATTTGTGAAGGAGAGCTAGAAATCGATTATCTTAAGGCTTTTTTTTTCAAAGATAACTACTTTTCACTCTCCTCCGGGGTTGTTTGACGCACTAAAACAGTTATAAATAGTAATCGAAACGTAACACCGACCAATTCTTTCAGTCGCTTGTTGGTTGTGTTACAAGATTGTTTGTTTTTCGCAGTATTTGCTCTTATCATGTTCCTGTTTTTGTTTATATGATGTGTTTTTATTTTTATTCTTGTTTAAGCCGAAACGAAGCTGATATTGAACGTGTTGCTTTGACATTTGTTTAACGTTTGTTTAACATTCAACTAACGTTGTTCTAACATTGTGTTTTACTCTTTTGTTGTCTTGACTTGTTTAGACTGAGAAATTCTTGTTGAAATTCTGTTTATTTCAATGTATTCATAGACGAGATATAGCATATTGTTGTATAGCAATATTTGTTCTACAGAGAATGATGTACATAGACGATTCATTAAAATTTTGAATCGGATTGCAATTGAATTATTTGCAATTGCAATTGCAGAATTTAGTTCTTAAAGGGAATAGTTGTAAAAGAAAGGGCTGTGATGGTCAAAAATTGGGTACAATTTGGGTAGATTATAAAGTTTTTCATATTTTCCTCTATGTTTTTTCTTGTTGTTTTTAGGTATAAATACTTCCAAAGAAGTAAAATGAAGTTCATGCTTCTATACATCCTCCTGATACCTGCCGTCAATTGTCGATTCAAGGACTGGCTGATCAGTCGCTTCGAAGACGATGAACAAACCAAATTCCAAAAGAACTACGACAATTCTCTTACCCTTAGTAACGGCCTCATAAGCAGGACTTTCTCGACAAATCCCGGATTTACTACGGTCGATTATTATTCTTACGAAAAAAAGACATCGATGCTACGCGCTTTGAGCCCCGAGGCCGTCGTTCGGCTCGACAACACTGTGTATCGTGTTGGAAGCGTTACGACATCGATGAATCGCGCGTATCTAAATCGAACAGAACTCGCAGAAACCATCGGAGCGGATGCAGAGAGCTTCCAATACGCTGGCCACCAGCTGCAATCGATTGAAGCGCCTTTTCCTTATACGCCCATGCGTCACGTGATGCCCGGGTTCTCGTGGCCACCCAAAGGTGTTCGCCTTGACGTCCTCTTCAAGGCTCCCAACACAGCTGATGTTCCGGCCAACCACAAGCAAGTGGAAGTGACCGTCCACTATCAAATGTACGACGGCATTCCCGCAATGACGAAATGGGT
This sequence comes from Dendronotus venustus, assembly GCA_031834005.1. Lineage (NCBI taxonomy): Eukaryota > Metazoa > Mollusca > Gastropoda > Nudibranchia > Dendronotidae > Dendronotus > Dendronotus venustus. The sequence goes on from JAUEKX010192309.1 coordinate 7,231, forward strand.
CACCGTCAAAGTTGACAAATCGGTCTGGGGCAAAGTCACGTGTTCGTTCGTCTCCTTAGAGATTCTTGCCGTCAACCAGCCCTTCTCAAGGATCTCAACGTGGGATGCTTTGTCGCCACACAAGCCGGATGGACCTGACAACATCTACGATTGGCTGTATGTGGACATCAATCGGCCGTACGGTGGCAAAGTCAACTGGCAGACGGATGCGTCACAGAGCGCCACCGCTGGCTCTTTCCAACCGCTCTTGAATGTGACTATGAGCGAACCAGTGCCTGTGGTCACTCTTGCCGAGGACGATTACGTCTCCTTCCAAGTTAACGAGCTTGCGCACTGCTCGCAGGATCCGACCCGGAAGTCCTTGGCCAGGAACCGGTTATTGAGACTCTTGGCGCCGCACATACAGGAGAACCCGATCTTCTTTCACATGACCGACCCGTCGAGTGGCCCGTTCCGGGAGGCTGTAGACCAGCTAGCAGAGGTTGGGTTCGAGATGATCATCTACAGTTTCTTCACCTCTTTCAGCATGGAGAACGAGAATGAGACTTACATTGAGAATATCGCCAAGGACGTTGCGTATGCCAACAGCAAAGGACTCGAGGTAACTAAATGGATGTCTTCTTAATATCTGATAGACGTGTGAAGTGTTTTAATAGTGTCGGCAAATACATGCGTAGGAGTGCAATAAGACGACTATTTATTAAGGAACACTCCAAGATAATTGTCTTTCCACTCCCCTTCGCAGATATTATCGACTTTCTAAACTCGCCACTGAATAAGGTAGCTAGAGTGCATTTGAAAGGAAAAATTTGATGCATTTTTCAATCTACTCAATAGTTTTGATTTTGAAGGTCAGAATTACCACCACCATTATGTGATTTCAACAATTTTTCATTATTGAAAATCACACTTAGTGATATTTGAGGAGTACGATGTTCTGTTATTGTTTCCAATGGGAAGTTTTTTCAATTCTTCCAATTGATTTCATGTATTGCCTTGGATAAATTAGCACAATATATATATATATATGCGTATATCTGTTTAAATAAAATGTCAAAATAATAGTAGTAAAAAATGTATTCTGATTTGCTCTTTTTTTCTGTCAGGTTGGCGGGTACGATCTCCTTGTTCTCGACCGTACCGACATCTCCAAGGAGTTCCGGACAGTGGACGAAAACGATAATATAGGTAACGACGCGTGTCTAGCGTCGTATTGGTACGATGTGCTTTACGGAAAGTTGATGCGTTTCATTGAGAAGACCAATATCACTATGGTGGAAACAGACGGGCCATACGGAGGGTAATGCAATATTGTGAAAGACGAATTCAGAAATATCTCTGTAGCTTTAGATATTTCTTCGTCGTTTTTAAAAGGCAGTTTGCAGGGCTCGAAATAACGGGCGGTCAACGGTCAATGACCGCCTTGTTTTGCGTCTTGACCGCTCGAAAGTTCAACATTGTGATCAACGTGACCGCCCGCTTTGTAAAAATTATCGTTTCGTTTACAAAACTTTTTGCCTGCGGCGCTTTTATGACCGCCTGAGTAGTTTTTCTTATTTCGAGCCCTGAGTTTGGGCGCTTTTAAGTCAGTAACAGTGTCTTTCAGAAGCATGTTGTGTTGATTAAATCTAAACATGTTCACCACCATTTTGTCTACATAGCACGTTCGAATTGTAACTGACGTCTTGACGTAATTTTCTTTGTTTTTGTTGTTGCGAAAGTTTTTTTTTTAATATTTCTGCTGAAACGCCAATCCTATGCGTATGTAATATGGATGTTATGGATGATTTAGAATTTTTATAGATTGTTGTTAATATTTGTTGTTTAAGATTTATAATACGAACATATGACCTTTTAAAAGGGGGGTTGGGCCCTTTTAAACCAGTGCCAGTACCTTTTCTGAAGCACGTTGTGCTAATTAAATCTAAACATGTTCATCACCATTCGATAGGAAATTTAATTCTCAATCATCAGTGCTCTTCCGGAATTAGACAAGGAACTTTGGACTTTGGACACGTTGGCACGTTGGAGTTCAAAGAGCTACCTTAAATTACATCAGACACATCACATTACCTGAAATAAGAGTATAGTTCGTACGAAGGGGGGGGGACACTAGGGGATTGGGTACTATCTAAGAAATAGAAGATACAAAAGTATATATTACGGTTACGAAGGAGGGTTCTGTCTTAAGTTGAGAAATTACAAAACTTAAAACTTTATTTATAACTTCATCAATCCCTAAGTAATAGCCAGTGTTATACTTTAGAGTAACTTAAACCTTCTCTTGAACTCCTAGAACACCGTGCCATTCAACGCTCCACGCCCACCATCAAAGCTACGGGGACTCTGTGTACAAACAGAATATGTTGCAGGAGAAGATGTACCACGAGTTCCGTCGTAGAAACATTTACGTCAACGCACCAGATGAATATTATTACGCCGGATCCAATCGGCAGGGTAAGTGTCTGGTCCGGTCATGTCATGATCTCTGGTTACTTAGCCCTTTATCTGCTGCGCATGCAAGATATACCTAAGGATTTTGCTCACTATTTGCAAAGGGCTTTATTTTTCAACTTAACATGTATATTATCAAATACGTGTGGTAAATAGTATACACAACATTTACACTGTTAAGGATTTCTGTCAAAATATTTGTAATACAATTCGGTGTCTTTTGTTATGTCGTGTTTAGGTCTTGGTTACAATGAGGATCAATACAGCCTCCGCCGTTGGATGGACTTGAGCATAAGCCGTCAAACCGTCTTCGATCGTATCTATACCCACATGCCTACGTCTGCTTGGATGTTGATGCCCTTCAAAATCTACCATGGAGGTGGTGATGCTGCCGCTTTCGAGCCGCTTGTGGAACACTTGACGGCGCTCAATTTCGGTTTTGCACAGTACATGGGTGCGGGTGTTGCGGCTTGTTACCGTGGCGACCGTATCTTCGATACTGAAGTTACGAAAGCGCTGGTCAAGCAGTGGGTTGCCTTCTACAAGAAGTATCGTTACCTGGTAACAAGTGACGTTATCCGCATTACACGGCCCGATATGCAGAACATTGACGCGTTCATGCATGTCAACTGGAAACTCAGTGTCGAGAAGGGACTTTTGTTGGCGTTTAACCCAACTCCGGAACAGCGAAGCGTTAATCTCACCGTACCTATGTACTATACCGGAATTCGCGGTAAAGCTCTTGTGTCTCAACAAGAAGAAGGTTACCAGACATATGATATCGAGGTCGGTCCGGATGGTTTGGAAATAGAGCTGCCGATCACCTTGGGTCCGCTCGAGTTGATGTGGTATAAAATTAAGGGACTTTAACAATCTCTCCGTCAGTGTTCATCACAACATTTTTAATTTATAATCATAGCTTTTAATAAAGATTACCTACAGAGATGGGTCTAGAGTGCGTCAAACATCTGTGAAGGAGAGCTAGAAATGATCTTTTCAAGGATAACTACTACTTTTTAACTCTCCTCCAGGGATGTTCAACGAACTGTAGTTTGTTATTTTTATGTTATTTTTGGTAAGCCATAGTTAAATTGGTT
>JAUEKX010192531.1:0-10779 GCA_031834005.1 Dendronotus venustus
TTTGCTAGAAATAGTACCGCATGTCCCACTCACAAATTCTGTATTCGTTTTCAGCTGTAATTCCGAATGTTGATTAGCATTTGATTCATTGTTCTTTTTTGCAAAATACTGTAGATCAGCCAATTTGATTCCATTTATATCTGTTTTCCTTTTCTTTGCAGGTGGTGCAACGATATTGTCAGGTACTTTAGAGGATTTGGTACGAACTTTGGTGATATCGCTTTTACTAGGTATGTTTTTGTGAATAGCTGGTGGTTGCTCTGTTTCAGATTCAACAGTATTTTTAGATTCAACACGCGGCAAAGACAGCACTGTATTTCTTTCCGCAATGCAATCAATGGCAGTTTGTGTCAAATCAAAAATTTCAGAAGGCACTCGCATAGCTTTTTCCAACAACATTTCTTTCATTCCAGCATTTCTGAGGCTGCATTTCTCGTATTCAAGTACAGTGACATCCTTAATGATGAAATGTTTGGTTGTTGTACTGCTTTGCGTTGCAACAACAAGTGTTGAGTTTTGGAAATTCTTTGTTTTTAGACTTTGTTTCAGTTGTACACAGTATTGTGGTGTAATGTTATCGGTATGGAACTCATCTACAAGAATATGACATTTCCCATAAGTTTTAGTTAAGTATTCAAGCAAATCAGAAAGGTTTTTTTCAGGCGGACCTAACTGATTGCAAAACTGGTCGACAGAGAAACCGGCTTGCGAGGAGATGGTAGAAATTGAAAGTGATTGAAGTGTTCCATCACATGAAATCGTTTCAAAAAACATTCTTATTTCAGTCTCAAGTAAGCTAAAGGGGTCATAGCATATGTAAACTACTTTGACTCCATCTTTCTTTTGGTAAAGACGTCTCGCAATTTCCTTTAGACAGATTGATTTACCTGATCCGTGTGGCCCGGTAATGAATTTCCATTTTCCACTGTCGAGAATAATAGCAAGTTGATCTTTATTCAGTAGCAATGAGACAATCTTTTCGCTAGTATCAGAAGTGACTCTCGGTAGATACGAATCTACGATGCACATAGAAGTAATAATTTCTCCAGCAACATTCTTAATTGCTTGAATACTATTTGGTGACCGGGTGTCACTACTTAAGAGATTCCACCAAATCTGCAGTACATGAGATTTCATTTGTTCTTTAGTAAGAAAAAGAGGACTTCCACTTTCTTTTTCGTTGTCGTGATGTTGTGAGTGATCGAGGAATAAAAATTGCGGTAAGTCTAAAGTAGCTTTGGAAATTTCTGGCAGAACTAATGTCCCAATAACTTTCATGACTGACTTTGAAATATTTTTATGAGCTGCTGCATAAACGGCTTTCAATATATCATTAAGGTTGTGCAGTTCAGATTTAACTACCTGTGCATTATCTGTTTCGACTATAGCAGATACAAGGATTAGTGATTTCTTAGGAGCTAGAACTGTCACAATATTTTCAAACGATAGATTTGTACTAATTGAGTTTTCTTTAAAGAGTTTATCGGTAAATCCTAGAAGCTTCAAATGTGGTATCGGATTGTAACCGGTGATAATATAGCTATCTGGTGATAACTTCTCCAGTTCATCACCAAATTGTTTAGTGACTCCTTTTGCCAGATAATAAGAGGGTGGAAATCGAAGCTCTCCTTGATCTACGAGGTGTTGTTTGGAAGCCTTTCGAAAGTCAGCAACTCTTTCAAAAAGCTTTTTAATACCTTGGCATTGTTGGTCTTCGTCGGGAAGGTTTTTAATATCGAAAACATTGATATTTTCTTTTGTGCCATCATCATGCGCAATAAAATTTGGTTTGTCTTGGTAACTTTGTTCAATAATTTCTAAAAAAACAAACAAAGAATATAGCACTGAAACTAATTTTAAGGTACATTTCTACCTACTGTTTTGGTACCAGAATGAAATGTTTTGGTACCAGAATGGGAAAGGGGTGTTTTGTTACGTGAACATGCGCACTTTTTGAATTTTGATGATTATATTTAAATTAAAATGTAAATTTCAAAAGTGTGCTCGTACAATTTTGATTTCATTCACCACATAAAATACTACTGAACAGTTTTCACAATTCGCCATGAAAATAAATACCTAAGAAAAACGAAAAAATCTCACTTGCAAAAGTTAATACCAAAACCTAGTAACTCCAAGGTAAATCTAATATGTTTGGCATTTTGCAGGGCTCCCCACTGATTTAGGATACAATTTTGATTGGGCCTTCTAATAAATTATTATTATTTAATGAAATTGGTACGTATTTTCTTTACTATATAACATATAACAAAATATTGTTACCAAATAAAGCTTACCTCTAACATAATGATCTTCATAACCAAAACAAACAATGTTTTCATTTGAAGATTCCACAAACATTATAAAACTGTAATAGAAGCCTGTTAAAAATTCACCTTTAACCAAAAAGTATACCAAGTTTTCAGCAACTTCTATCTTGAGATTCTCTTGATTGACCTCTACCCATTGGTTATCGAAGTTATTTTTGTATTTAAATTCGAAGGATGATTCAGAAATGTTTATATCCATGACGGAAAACAAACATTCTTTGTTTGAACTTCTTTCCATTTTCAAACTATAAAAGAAAAGAAGTTGATATTGTTCAGTTCAAGTTTAGTTCATACAATTTTCCTAGTTAATTGTCCCTTAGAAAGCTGTATTCAACAGTTGATGATATATTTTTTAAATTTATAATAATGATGTGTAATAATAATGATGACATTGAATTTTGCCTCAAAATTAAAATGCTTCACAATAATTTCCTTTTCTTTGTTTGACGCTGAAAAGAATTGTCTTGGTTGTAAATAACATGACTATATGAAATGTTTTAGATTGTTTTAACTGCATCCGTTATCTCAAACACTTAATAACCCGAATATTTCAAATTGTTTTTGTCCATTGAAAGTTCGAGATGTCGATCTTCGACTGTGTTAATATACAAGGTAAAATTATAAGGCAACTGTTCGTTAAAAAAATGGAAAGGAGAAAATGTCAATTGGTATAAGTATATATCCAGAAGATTACTTAGCTGGAGTTAAGTTATTAGAAAGCATACCTGTTACTTTTAGTTTTCACGTCATTTAAGTTTCCCATGGGATGTGATTGTTCCTCTTTATTTTCAATATGTTTCTGACATCGTGCTTTATATTAAAAACAAAAAAATTGACATAAATAACATCAACGAAGAAAAAAACAAAGTGTCTTTGCTTTTAAACAGGTTGAATATTTTCTAGTTGAAATCGTGATACGATACAACGCAAATTGATATTGATCATCGTGTACAAAATTAAACCATTTACAATGTTGCGCTATTTAATTCGAAGGTTTCAAAAGGTTACTAGGATTTCTAAGATTCAACATAAACAAGCTAGAGGTAAGTTAGAGTTAAACCCTGCTGTATATTATATATCATAAAGTATTAATATAGAGTTTATAATAATGAAGTTTTAAAATTTTAATAAATTTTTTTTAATATTTTGTCTTTCTTATTCGAGCAAGAACTAAACCGTACTCTGTTTATATTGACAGCTAATTTCTCGTGTGAGATTTTGTCTTTGACCTCCACCTACATCATATAACATGAATATTAAATAAGTTTACTTTTTTCAAAGTAGTTGCATTTTTAAAGCAACTTTAGACTTGTATATCTCAACAAAATGAGACTACAGGTTGTAATATCTTAAAAAGCATTTTTTATTTTATCATAGCAAGCAGTTATAAACAACTTTCTTAAACATTTATTTTTGACCGGTACATCAAATTTTGGTTGGAATGGGATGTTACTTGACATTATATTAACACACTTTAATGATTATATCTTTACACCCTTAGTGGTGGCGAAAACGATTATGTACTAAATATAGAAATATTTTCTTTTGAAAGCTAGGGGCCTAAGCAGGTCAGATTTGAAATCAAACCTTGATTGTAAAGTCCATACGAGACTTAAGTCTGCTCTTACAAAAGAATAATTAATTTATACCGAAAGCCACATTATTGTGCATTTAAAAAGAAAAGAAGACTGAAACTCAAATAACAACTTAGAACTAAGAATAACATGTAGTTTAAAACTCTTACTTTCAAAGTATGCTCGTTGTTCATCGATTTTATGTGAAAGTTCATCTTGATATGTTTGCTGTTTTGCATCTAAATCTTTAAAAAATACCAAAATAATTTATAATTAAAAATAAAAATAAATAAACAAAAACTTTTAGCAATAGTAAGATATAGTTGGTATCGTTTTAAAAAAAATTACTTTCAATGTTTGCTTGGTATTCATCGAATTTATGGGGAAGTTCATTGTGATCTGTTTCCTGTTTCGTTTTTAAATCTTTTAAAAGTAACAAAATAATTTATAATTAAGAAAGTAAACAAAAAAAAAGAAAAATCTGTATGTAGAAATAACAACGAAAAAATTGATATCGTTTAAAAAACTTACTTTCAATATTTGCTTGGTTTTCAACGATTTTATGGGGAAGTTCATTGTGATCTGTTTCCTGTTTCGTTTTTAAATCTTTTAAAAGTAACAAAATAATTTATAATTAAGAAAGTAAACAAAAAAAAAGAAAAATCTGTATGTAGAAATAACAACGAAAAAATTGATATCGTTTAAAAAACTTACTTTCAATATTTGCTTGATTTTCATAAATTTTATGCGCAAGTTCATTGTAATCTGTTTTCTGTTTAGTTTCTAAATCTTTTTAAAAGGTAACAAAATAATTTATAATTAAAAAAGTACAAATTAGTAGATTTATTGGAGATATAGTTTAATAATCGTACTTTTAATGTTTGATGGGTATTTATCTATTTTATGGGAAAATTCATTGGAAGGAGTATATTATGTTTTTCTTTTGATCATAAAGTTGTTCTTTTTTTATTTAAAGAGTTGTGTTTATCCTTAACACTTTGATTGACGAGCTCCAGAAATCTTTAGAATGAAAAATAATTTTTAATACAAAATAAGCAATCCTCAAAAATTACTTTTAGTACACAACTGTGGTATAGGAACTCTGCTTACTGTATACCACTACTGTATATAATATACATTGTGGGAACTGTTTGTCTAAAGGAACTTTTTATTTTCCTTTTTGAAATTTTAAACTTTTGAAAATTTCATGTTGTGTGGCACATAGTAGAACCGACTGACTCTAAATTTATATCCACGTCTATGGTTTCAGGCTGTTTTAATAAATTATCTGTTAAATTGACAAGATTAAAATAATAATAATAATCTTTACCTTCTAAATCGTCTTTGTCTGCTTTCTTTGCAGCTAAATGTTTCAGGAAGATTTTTATCCAATCAATATTCTTCTTAATACCATCGATATCTTTAGTGTTATCCGATGTCGCTTTCTCAGAAAGATTGTTGTGATCTGTCTTTAAATCTTTAAAATGATAGTAATATAATTTTAATAAAATTATATTTAATTCAGTACATATTTGTTGTGTTACAGGAACTCTACTTTGTGTATTATATACATTGTATGAATTGTTTGTCTAAAGAAGCTTTTATTTCACTTATGTAATTTTAAACATAAATATTTCATGTTGAGTGATAGTAATTACGACAGATTTTAAATTAATATCCACATGAGGTCTATAATTGCCATTTCAAGCGGTTTTAATACATTATCTGTTACCAAAAGAAGATAAAATAATAAAAATCTTTACCTTCTAAATCTTCTTTGTCTGCTTTCTTAGCATCGAAATGTTTCAGGAAAGTTTTTATCCAATCAATATTCTTCTTAATAACATCGATATATTTGGTGTTATCCGATGCCACATTCCTGAGGTTGTCAACATCATTTTTCATTCGTTGAACAGTTTTTGTAATAGCAATGGTATGTGGGTCCAAAGACTCTGTCTTTAAATAATGGAAGTATTGCATGTTCGTGTAATTGATTCCTTTCAAAATGAATTCGATACGATTCCAGTACAAAGTAAATTTGTTCAATGTATCAATGTCGTTGATAGAACCGTGTTTGATTTCATTTCGAAGATTACGAATCAAATAAACAAAAGCTCCTTTAGATTGATCAATCACATAAAGTTGTCTGATATTCCATCCACCCAATGGTTCCAGTTTCAATTCAGATCTTATAACTGCAACTAGAAGAGTAATGTCCCAATCTTTGGAATTAGTTTGTTGTTGGTTAGGAGGGCACAGAATATTCCATTGATCTTGTCTTAAAACTCTGTGTAAAGCATGGTTTCCGTTCCGTTGACATTGTTTCATGCGTTGAAACAATTGATAAGGATCACTTGGAAGTCCAATGTAAGAGGGATCATTGTCTGCATTATGTAGAATAGCAACAAGTCCCTCTGTCACACAAAGTTCAATTGCCAAAGTAACGCGTATCCAATAATGGCATTTTGTTACAACCCATGCTCTAGATGAACTCATGCTAAATAGACAAAAATATCCATATACGTGTCAAATAGTGTAATAGTAAAGTGTTTAAGAACTATCGTCAAAATGAATGATTAATAGAGTAAAGAGAATCCGATAAAACACTTTTTCAATTGTGAAATCTTAACATCTTATAGATAATAACGCTATTACAATGGCAGCCTGAAAACTAAAATGACAAATGACCTAAGTAGGCTAGGAATGAAGAACAAATTTATGATAATAAAAAGATAACAAACACCTACAAAATGTCTGAAGGTTTTTTTCTTGTCTATTGCCCTTTTTACCTTTTAAAATTAAAAGCTTATAACACAGGCTAATAAAAATCTTTTGGCACTTCAAAATCATTAGTGAAACAATTTTGAGCACTTATTGCTTTAGAGACAATTCAGTTTTGGAGTTTGGATAACTCAAGTATGCAAGTTTAGTACAAACATATAACAGAGAACTGTTGACAGGAAATTGTCAATACCTTGCATAATACTTGGTCACACCTCAACTAACCAGCAACAAGGCTTTGCTATTTCTAAATAAACGACAATGAAAGTTTAGTTATAAATGGATACATTTTAATTTCTATTATTATTATAAAATACAGCTTGATTGCAAGTAAATGCTTCTTGTTATTGCTCAATATCCAATTAAGCATTTTAATAGGCATGTATATTCAATAAATACTAGTAAGATTTACTACACAGCTTTTGAAAAGAAATAATAATGAATAATCATAATACATGTATACAGTATTTTAGTAATGTTGTCTCTAGCTACATAAGAAATAGATTATTTAAATAATGATCACTTTGTTTATGAAAAATAATAGAAAAACAACTTGGAAAGGTAATTTTGAATTATATATTTTAATCAACTTACCCTTTTACTAGGAACAATGCAGTATTAATTCACGAATTGGATCCAGTTGATTATTTTTATACTTAGCTAATTTATTAAGTAATCTGAAAAAGAAAATATATAACAGTTTTTTTGAATAACAGTATGTTAAAGTCATTTCTTTATAGTTCTGCATACTGCAAAAGACCACTTTATTTAGGGATTCGTCTCTCAATATTATCAGTAAATTCAGCTAGTTATTTTGGTTAAAAAATAAAAATATTTTCATTAAAATAAGCAAAAGCTTTTCGGAAAATAATCCATCGTCAGTGCTATATACAAGTTATTCAGTTAAAAAGAAATGTTACAATTTTATACAAGTTGGAAAGCCAACCACCCCTTCAACAAAACGAAGAGTACGTATCATATGATGTCGAGTCTCTGTTCACAAACTTGCTTATCAAAGAAACAATCGACTACATTCTGAATGAAATATACAATAAAGGACATCTCAAAACAATCTGCTCTCGTTTGATCATGCGACGTCTCCTCCTGAAACTAACCACAGAAAGCACTTTCCTCTTCTGCTCAAACTACAACAAACAAACTGATTCTCGAACATCTTCTTGACCAAACTCGAAAAAGATAAAGTTGCACCAATGAATCCAAAATTCTATAAACGATTCGTTGACGATATTATCACGCGCAGAAGAACAGACCAACCTGATCATCTCCTTGCTACAACAAACCACTATCACCAAAACATAAAATTTACAGTTGAGCAGAGTCCTTCAAAATTTCTTGACACAATCTGAAAACAGACGTTAACAACAACATCGTTACATCGCTACATCGAAAGCACAACAAGTCATCTCACTGGACCTCGAAAGTACCAAAACGCTATAAAAGAAATGCAATAAACGGTGATCTCAACTGTTCATACCGAATTGGCATGAATTTCGATTACGAGAAGACCAAAATATACGAAAAATTAAAAAAAGCAGGTTTATCGGTGCCTTTCACAGCTAACGTGATAAAACAGTTGAATGAAAAAATTACAACACTTGAGGAAGATTTAATTATTACTAATTTTCTCTTCAAAGAGGAAGGAAAATTTATTTTGGTTAAGTTACCATTCTGTGAGTCAAACGAGTCGTTAGCTAAACGCTTTTTGGAAAAGTCAAATTATTTTACTCAATCCAAAATTTATTTTGTTATAAAGTGGACAATTGTTTCGTCTTAAAGATAAAAATCAGCTAGTTATAATTCAGATAAACTTGGCTAAATTCAGCTAAAAATAGATAATTACTTTAAAGGTTTAATCAATTGTCACAGGTCATGGTGAACAGAGGGGGTTCTTCTAGTTTCTAGTGTAGTAGAGAACCTAATATGAATCCTAAAATTATTAAACAATTGTCTAAAGAAGAATTTTATTTCCAAGAAATTATTCTAAACTAGTCTATTGATGGTATATGAATTCAATCTCGAGAAAGATCTTGAGTTATTGTGTTGTGGAAACATCAAAAGGATATAATTGAATTTTCTAGAAACAAACTTTTGTTACCTCGATCTTCATCGTAAAAAATCTATAACATATTGTTATAACAGCGACCATAAAAAGAGGACATAAGAAGAAGATATTGCAATAATACGCTTTAATAACTATACCATTTGGTAGAACAATTCACGTTTATTCACAAAATCCCTGATGATATAATGTAACAAATAATCAAGTTAATTTACAATACAAGGTTTGTGAAGTATTCTTTAACTATACTTCAAAGTTTTCTTACAAACAGAGTATTTTCTCCGACAAATTATGTTAATGATTAAAAATGCAAACATGCTAATGTAAATGCAAACTTTCCATTTAAAGTTTATTGGAGTTTGAAAATGTTTTAATGACGTTTTAGAGGTGCCCAGAATTTTTATAAATTAGTAAAAACATAACCTTAGTGGACCCAAAAGAAAACACTGCAAATGCAGCAAAAACTTGCTATTGAGGGGAAAATATGCAATGGAATGTTTTTTTTCTTCTTGTAAACGTTCTATTAAACCTCATTAAGAGGGTATTGTAGTGTATTTGGCATTTTGCTTGTTGGCGTAAATTATACTTTCGCTCTCTACTACAATGTTTTATATGTTCCAGAAATCAAACATGATTTGATTCTATTACTACGGTAGAAAATAAATGAAAACAAAATAAATAAAGCAGTTGAGCTGGATTGTCTAAACGGTACGAATTTATGTTAACCATAATAATGCAGTTTTATTATTAGCCTTATCGATATTTATGGTCCTTATTATTAATTTCTAATTAATAATTTATGGTCTTCAGTATCAATTATACCCTCGTATTCGCCTTGGGCATAAATTACACTGCGGGTCATAAGAGAAAAAGGACAGGTCACAAATATCGTTAATGCACGCAAGAGCAACGTTGTTGTAATATTTTAGAAAAAAGAAGAGAGAGCCAAGAAAACAAAACTGAGCCAAAAAATGAATTAAAAATGGAAAATGGAATAAAAATAGAACACAGAATTAAGAAATAAAAATAGCAAGTTCCTCTATTTTCAATACATGATTCTATTTTTTACATCCGTAATAGCTTGGAAAGAAATTGTAACTGTAATCAAAAGAATGTGTAAAACTTTGTGATTGAATCTTTATTTATCTTCGAAATAAAGAAAATACGGATAATAGAAGCATTAGACTGAGTGTAGGTGCTTCAACTCCCTCAACAATCTTCTTCCTTCTCATCTACTGTGATATTCATCCACTCTCAAGTGGAAAAGTATGTAAAGTACTTTTATTCCTTTATTATTTATGAAAAAGAGTTTTATCAATTATATATAAGCATATGATAAGCATAATTTGAGCTTGAATCTAAAATATCCCTAAGCATAACTGAGCCTGTCTCCCAAAAACTTATGCTTATAAAAAGAAAAACATGTATGTCATGAAAGAGAGAAACCATGGATAATATATTGCTAATCTCGTAGGTACTATACTCTTAACTAAACAACAGATTACCTTGTTCTTGCTGCTTTTTGTGTCCGTTTTGTAAACTTTCCAAACCAAAATCCAACAGACAACAAAGGTAAACAAATATTCAGAAACAAAACAGTCAAGTCAGAGTAGTGTTCCTTCCATCGAATTCAAACAATGCCTTTATAAAAATATAATGTATCATAATAAACATATTTTTTAAAGAAAGTACAATTTTCACAATTTACAAAGTACAATTTCAAACAACTTATAATAATTCACACACAGATAAATCATAGAAAACTTACAACAAATATTTCTCAAAACAAAGAGGGCGTAGAGATTTTTATGTTATGATAAGCGATGACTAATTTTATACAAAAACAAAATGACCAATCAAATAGCATGAATACTGGAGAACAATAAAACCAATGCCCTCAAATCACAATTCCTATTCAATAATATTAAAAAACAAACAAAAACAACAACAACAACAACAACAACAACAACAACAACAACAACAACAACAACAACAACAACAACAACAACAACAA
>JAUEKX010192975.1:0-10772 GCA_031834005.1 Dendronotus venustus
ATATTCCATTTCGGGCATATGATGACATATATTGTGTTAGTGAATTCAACACTATAGATGCCAACATTTATGATGTCAACATGTAATGGATCACAGCTATGTTTTAGTTATTGACCAAACGTGCCTCTTAAGAAGGGCAAGAGCGAGAAAATCAAAACAAACTTTGAATAGTCTTAAGAGACAGTTAATTCCTCTTAAACATAAAAAAAAACAATATAGTGAGTAATTCTCTCACGCTAAAACGTAATAAATAATCAGCATATGTTCGTGTTTAATAAAATGTTTGGAATCAAGTCATCTACATGTATATTTAGTCACAGCAAGTTTTCTGTTTGACGGTAAAAAGAAAGGTAAATTTTCAACAACAAATTACATCTTTTTCAATTACTCAGAGGATACGCGCTGCTTGCTTTCGTGTGCTGTGACATTTTCGAACGCGTTGTTCCTCTCCAGAAAAACTTTGTTATTGGAAAACAAAGGTGATTTCTTTTTCTCGACATACTATTTCTCTAAAGCATCCTTGTTTTGTGTTATCAAATTTTTGTTATGTGATGGGGTGAATGTATAATAAATCTTTTTTTGCATACACTTTCTAATTAGACGCTTTACAAAAAGTCAGCAGATCAATTGATTTATATGAGGATGTGGTGTGCCAACCCTATTGATTTGATGGGAACTGAAACAGCTTTCAGATGTGGGAAAACTCTTTATAGGTTGTATTCTATATTTACTATTTAGAGAAGTGAGAAGCCAAAAAGAAAGAGTACTGCAAAAACAATATTTGTAAGAAATTACTCTGGATATGAATCCTATGTTTAGCATTCTTATATTTGCTATATGTTGGTCCATTACCCAAGCATGTGTTTGCGAACCTTCGAACCTAGCTCAATTGGCTTGTAAAAAAGATTTTGGTAGGTTTATAATGTTTTTAAATCTGACTAATTCTAAGACTTGTAAGATTTACAAATAATATAACTTTGTTAAATTCTAGTTGTAAGTTCCAAATTATAAGTTCAAATAGTTTGTTATGGTTTTAAGTCAAACTTTAAAGTTTTAGAAAATAAATTGTGAGTATATCTTTTGTTTACAGTTCTTCGTGCGATTGTGATTGGAAGAGATGAACAGTCGACGAAGGGAGCGATCATTAAATATGATATTCTTGTCACCAGAGTGTACAAGGGTTTGAAGAATCTATCACAGCATATTCCAAACACAGACTATTATGTATTCAAGGCTTCTGTCTATTCTCATCCTGCCAACAGCCTATCCTGTGGCACGAGGCTAGAACCACACGAGAGATTGATTCTCTCTGGTAACATACAAGAAGGGAAACTAATGATTGGGTTTTGTGATTGGAAGAAAAAATGGAGTAAAAAGAATGACTTTTTGATGAAACAGGTTTTTGGTAACATCATGTTTAATGATGGCGATGAAGATACACTTAATTTGAAGAACCATCCCTGATTAAAATAACCAACAAGGTGTTTAAGAATTGTAACTCATAGTAAAACGATTTGCAAAATTTGTAAAGTTCGTTGTTCGTATGGTAACTGTCCCATCTGTATTTACTGGTGTATGTTTGAATTTTTCATCCAGTTTGTAAGCAACAAAAGCGCAGTATTCCTTGGGCAATTGAAAGCAACTTTTTCAACTAAAATAGGAAAAACATTGAATGAACATTGAAAATTTTTGAAGTAGTCAAAAGTTACAGCTTGCAGATGCAGACATGGTGTATTGGACAAAGAATGTGGAGTATGTGGTTAACTAATTTCATACAATTCAACTTTAGAGTACTGAAACTTAATTGCGTAAAGAAAAATAACCTATAGAATTGAAATAAAAATTAAACAAGTTGTTTCTAATTCTTTAAAAAGGGACCGAATTCGACATCACTTTGTTTTTTATATATTATAAAACATATACCAAAAGTATTATATATTAAATATTAAAATATCATATTATATTATATACATTATAAAACATATCTGCTAGTATTTACCCTAATATTAAATTTAAAATTTCTTGTGAACTTTCCTTTCGTTTTCAGATATAAAAACTTTCGCTTTATATAATCTCTTAAGCTAATTCCAAAGAAATAAATCCTATTATACGATTTAAAAATTTACGGACATAAAAAGAAACCGCCGTGGTTGCCTTGTTACTGGTTTTACAAAGAAATTATTTAGTTTTGCGGAAGAAATTTTTGTAGTAAATATTTTTTTTTCTTATATGTGCAGTTTACACCTTTTTTTTAAATCATAAAATTCATCATTGGACATTTTCATCATTGGAATGCAGTTATAAAAAAAGTTATATTTACTGATCATTCTAAAAGTGTTTAATTTGGAGATTTTTGCGATTGGCGAATTTGATATTGAATTTTTTGTAGCAAAAGTTCGTATTTTGGGAAAGAAAATTCATAAATTTATTACTTCCTAATTTATTATACTTTACACATTTCATGAATTTTATGTGGGTCAAACTTTTATTAAAAAACAGAAGATTTTTTTCTTCTGAAATTCATTGACCACATTGATTTGTTTTTTCAAATTCTCAGTAAAGAAAGAAACTGTAATCCAACTCATCCTTTGGGATAAAAATAAAATATTTAGATTTAATAACATGGCCTAAATCATAACTGTTTTATACCCAAAATTGAGAACAAGGTTCGTTAAAATGACTCATCTTTATCGTACAAGCAAAGTCTTTCTGTTTGATCTGTTATCATAATTACCATTATAAAGATGAAATTATTTTTATTTCATTTGCTTAAAAATACTATTCTCGTTTTATTGTTTACAAAAAATTGTTGTGGTCATACATTCTGACCATCTAAAATAATAAAGACAAAAACAGGATAATAAAAAAATAAAATAAGATAACATATCGAAGATATAAACTCAATTTTACGCATTCATTCCTTTCTAAAGGGTTTTCTTTTATTCACGCAAAGAGATTAGTATTCTGATGAAAATAGGGGTAAATAAGGGTAAAAAATAGATAAATAATGTTATCTGAGGAATCCGCTGGTTCAAAATTTGAATGCCTTGGTGTTTTTTTTTTTTATTTATTATGGAATATAAATGGTAGTCGGTTATCTATGAACTAATCAACCATTTATTTCATCAATCATTTATTTATTTCGGTTTTGTTTTATTTTATGTTTGTAAAGTTTAAATTGTTTGGTTGTCTCCAAAAGATTCTTTTTCGGTACTTCTAATAAAATTGTTACCACGCTTACACAAGTAGACCAATATACAGCGAATACGAGAGCGTTCATCAATTGCTATTTCACCATTTTTGAAGGGGATGGTTTTTAATTTATCAAGTCTTTCTTAATATATTAATGATCTTTTCGATAGGAATCTTTCTTAAAATTTGTCTTCAAGTTACCTCCAAGTATAGACAGGATCAATCATATTGTAAATAGTTACCTAGTGATTACAACCCGAGTAATTACAACCCGTGGAGGAGAACTAGTAAGAATAATCACTCTTCTCCACAACTTTGGCTCCCCCTTTAAGATCCGCCCTCTACTTGCTTCGTAAAAACATATCAATTATCAGAGTGTACTCAATTATAGCTGTGAGGTGAATCAGTACTATTTAATTATTGCTATTACCTATAGTTTATCTAATGAACTCTAACAACAATCGCTGAGAAGATAATCAATTGCTTATTACCAATACGTTTATTTAATGGTAATTAACAAACTGCATGGTGCTGCTATTACTCTCTTAATGGTAAATACTGTTTGACCAACAGTGATGCCGAAACCATGATTTATAATGGTTTTTCTTTCTGATATCAGAAACTTAATCATCAATTATGATCAGATTAGTTAAGAATATTCTTGCTTTCTTGGTTGTCGAACTTGATGGTTTTATAATGATTGTATGTATTTTGATGAAGTATGTATGTATCTGTAGTCTTGTACAGTATATTTCTATTAAAAATAGAACGGCTTAAAAAGTAAATTATTTATACTCGGTACTATTTTTATAGATACATACTATACCTGGACTCGAGGCAAAAATGTGCTTATTTGTTCATAATATTTCGGCCTCAAATGTTCTTATTAAAAAGTGCAAAATACTATTATGTATAATAAATCCGGAATACGGAATTCCTTGTCTAAATACACGACCAAGTTGAAGAATATTCTTAATGTTCAATTGTTCTAAAAAAACAGAAATATTGTTCACTAGTTGAAATTTCTATGTACTATTCTGGAAAAGGCTATTCTTATAAAAAAAGGCAATTCGTATAAAAAAGACATGTACGATTGAATGATTCGCTGATTTTTATTATTTTTCATTAAAACGAGGCTTTTAATAAAAACGAACAGTACAGTAGACCTATATAAAATCTTATAGTTTTTATATTTACTTTTGAAATTAACGCCTTGAAAGTATGTAAATATTACTTGTCTGAATATTGCGATTTCCTTCTGTCTTTTGCCGAACATAATTTCGTTGCTACGAACTTGTCTACAAGAGTATTTATTTACTTTCGAAAGATATTTTCATATAAAATTATTTGTTTTTAATTTAAAGCTGAAAACGTTATTGGCCTAAGCAATGATGATGGAAATTTGCAAAAATTTTGGGAAGGAAATTCAAATACATTGAGATGTATATCTTAATTAAGTTTTGGATTCAAAATGAAGTCTAATCTTTTTTGGCGTGATAATATTGCGGAATTGCTTTTCAAACAAAAATGCATTCAAAACGTTTGACGTGTGTTTATGTCCTAATTTTTATCATCTGCTGCTTGTGATAAGTGGATGTTAAAGAAATTCTTCATTTCTTTATTCATTAAAACTTTGTAGTATCATAATAATTTTATTAGATAAGACAAATAACAGAACGATGTGACTTCCAATTTCTACTTGAAAGCTGATTTCTCTAGCAATTTGGATTATTGAAAAATTTGTTGCGAAAAAAAGGGGTTCATAATAATTTTTTCCTCTTCATTTTATTATAAAGTTCAAATAATTCAAAGAGAATTCAAAGATGTATTTCTTATTTTCTATTTTACTTTAGAGATTTTCTAAATCACAAAAGTATGGGCGAGCAGGACGAAATATCAGCGCAAGCTCAAATCGCGTTGTACGTAATAGTTGGCACAATGTCGTTTGTGTGTAACTCTCTCATTTTCCTGGTAATAGGAACCAATAAGGAGATGCTAACCAAATCCAACCTCATGTTGTTGAGTTTGGCAACTACTGATTGGTTAATAATCGTTACCGGTATTCCAGTCCATTTGGTTAACCTAGTCAACGGAGAGAACCAAACGCGCGGTGCTGTTTGCCAACTCTTCGGCTTTCTCATTCTTGTCCCATTTTTAGTTTCGAATTTCAATTTGACCTTGATCGCTGTCCACCGTTATATAATGGTTGTCCGAAATAAGTCGTACAGAAAGTTGTTTTCAGACAGGAAGACTTACTTGGCAATAGCCTCAGTTTGGATTGTAGGTTCTCTTCTTTCCATACCACCTCTTATAGGGTGGGGAAGTTTTTCGTACGATGCTAACCGCGCACATTGCATGGTGGACTGGGCACATAGTTTAAGCTATGTGATATTTTTACAAGTTCTGGCTTACCCGGTACCAATGGCGACGATGTGTTATTGTTATTACAAGATATTACGACATAGCTACGAATCCAGTAAGAGGCTGGCCTCGAGTGGAGACAAATCTCGCCTCGCGAAAAAGAAACGAGAGTTACGCCTATCTATCATGTTGTTGCTGGTTTTGTTGTCTTTCTTCATGCTTTTCTTCCCTTACGCTGTTATGATTGTCTACGAAGGAATGGCAAAAGAGACACCTTCGCACGCTTTCAGCTTCATTGCAATGCTTTTCGCATATTCTAATAGTATGGTTGACTTTTGGATTTATGCTGCCATGAGCACAAAGTTCCGCCGTGCTTTAATCAAACTGTTCTACAGGGTGTCATGTAATTCAAATGCTGCCTCAAATATGCCGGATTCCTCCTCAGATGTTACATCCAGCAAAGCGAAACCACCACAAACTAATAAGACATTGCCCTTATCATCTACACATGAGAGTGAAATTCAATGCAACGCATTCTTACCTGTCAAATCGGAATAAAACGAAACTCTCAAAAGGAGATGGATCGTAACCATTTACTATCAAGTGCAAAATGAATGACTTATTAGTTTTTTTTGTCAATTTTAATCGAGGATCCCTCGACAATTTCATGATGAATTCTTAACTCGCAAAGATTAAATTGTGTTTACTTTACCAATAAGGATTAGCACTTTATTATCTTCAAGTAAAATTTTTATATTGTTTATCTATTTCAATTAATTTATGTAGATTAATTAAAAAATAAAGTTGTAAATATTATCAAAAATGTTCAAAATATTAATTATTATAAGCGGCATAAATTATTTTCATTATTTATTGAATACTATATATATATATATACTTCAACATAATTGTATTGAATTTTGTATAAAAAGGAGAAATTTGCCAATTCGTGAAAAATATTTTTCTCAAAAACTTTCGATGAGAGTGTATCTAAAGTGAATAATCTAATCGTACAAGATTTTTCGCGAGATCTCAAAAATCTTTTCGGAACAAGAATTTACGAAAGATCCACTGAAAATTTTCATTCTAATAGTCTCAAACTTGGAAAGCATTGCGAGTCTCATTTTTTTAAAGAAACTCATGTGTTTCACTTACTGTAAATAAGCTCTTATATTTCATGGTTATCATAATAATTATTCCCTTTTCTTTAATTTTTTAAACAAATCCTCCTTAATTCACAAAATCTTCTACAATTTAACTTTTATCTCCGAGATAAACAAACATTTCACATATGTATTGTTAGGAATTTTCGCGAAATACGACATTTGAATCGAGGGAAAAATTGTTTCCGGGATTTAATTTTCACATACTGAATATTAACGATAAGATGCAGTTCTCACAGTTTCGAGACAAAAGTTTTTACTTTGAAAGAACACATATAATTTATAATCATAAAACCTATAGCATGTGAAGCCAAGATTTAAAAACAAGTTTTGGGAAGGCCTCATTACACAATTTTCACAAGAAAATATAATTAAGTCGATATAGATGCTAAAACAACAACAATTTGGGATGGAATGCAATAATTGTAGAGAGTGTATGTTTACAAAGAACCAAGTTAGATTGAAACAATTATAGAATATATATATTTATGTGACGCTGGTAAAAAGGGATAAAGTTATCATCAGGGATTAAATAATACTTTTAAATTTCTCTAATGAAAGGCCAGTTCGTGAGATTTAAGTGTTCGTAGCAACAATATCATCATGATTAGTGTTATTCGTGCATTTATTTTTTTGAATTTGCTCATATCTTCTTTTCTGGACGTCAGGTGATGCCAAGAGAACACTGTACGATACAAAACACAGTACAAAAACACGCAATGTAAAAAACAATTGAAAAGGGATAAATATCTCATATTTTGTGACATAAGCAACGTGTTGATACGAAATTGTTATTGTCAATAATACCAGCATAGTTACTGGGTCTCACTGAAAAACGTGAGAAACAAAGTGAGTGTAGAAAGATTCAATTAAGATTCTGAAATAAGGAAATATTTAATGCCTTAACGTACATAATAATGAATAAAGCCAACAGCGTGATACCAGCAAAAATATAAAATATTATACTGGCAAACATATCAACGGTTGATTTATAGATGTAAACAAATGCAATATGTGCCAAAAAAAACTGATCACCATCTCCCATGATGCTAAGAAAGCAAACATTCTATCAGGAAAATTAGAAAGAAAAAATGCAATGATGTGATTTTATCCACTTGTTTCATGACTTTAATAATATTGCTATTTTATCCCGATTTATAGTAAACATATTCAATTGTATTTTTAGTCTTCCGAAGGTGATTGTTACCTCAATAAAATATAAACATATATGCAAATATATAGATATATATGAGATATGCTATTTCCACCAAATATTTGAAAGTATATGAAATATTAAATGTCTTAAAGCATCATAATTAGGATTTTTTCAGGTCGAATAACTGTATTTGCATCTTAGAACGCCCAAAACACTTAATAAATATTTGTTGATAATACTTTGTTCGTCGCTTCCAATAATTTTGGAAATATTTCCTCGAATGGCACTGGGCCCGACCCCTATGCCAAGTCCCCAAATAGCAGCTGAGTAACCTTGATAAGCTTATTTTCTATTTCTGATAAGAATATTTTCTAGATCGATCGCTGTTCAGATTATAATGGACGCGGTCAGATTATCTAGCTCACAGATAGTTAGGAGAACTTCAAACTTTCCCCAAGAATATAAGATCGCCCGCTCGCGTACGTTTTTAACCGATACGGACTATAGAATATTATTTGATTAGTAATTTTCTATAATAAAATAATTTTCTTACATAAGAAAACCTTCAATTTTGTATCCGAGATTACCAGACAAACATGAAATCCAATGAACGCGAAACAGTGGATCAACAATACTCGTATATCTGACCAACGTAACTTATGTAAGAAAACATAATCGATTATTACGGTACCGATAAACATACAAACAAATAATTCAGCATAGAATTATCCAACCTCTGATGGTTTGAAGCTGATTGGTGTGTTGATGGTGTATAACAAAGTAACAGCTCTTACTCCTGAAGTTACTGAAAGAAAAGTATATTTATCTTGAAAATTTGTAACTACAATAGGTATATCTACATACGCTAGGAGGAAGCTCCTCTCTCAAATAGCAGCCATCGTTTTTGTCCGCTAATTAGAGGTGTCTGCTTTTTGGGACATTTTTCTTTTTATAAGGATGATTGATGTTCTTACTTAACCTTTCCGTTGATTTATAGATGTTCGCTTATTAGAGTGTTTCTGATAACGCTTTAAGTGCCACCCCAAGACGATTAGCCCTTGATTAAAATATAAGCGGTGTCGAGCCATGACGAAAATGTTTTTATGACAAATTTCTATGAAAACTTACTTAAAACGAAACAAGCCAAACATGAAAAAAGCAGAAACAAAGTTTTTCTTTTGTTATTCTCCCTCTTCTTGAAGGGAAGTTGGAACACCTTTATCAATAAGTCTCTATAACTTCCATCGGATGGGGATGCTACAGCAGCAGCAGTGTTTGGGGCTGTTAATTCTTTGTTTATTTGTGGTGGATACGATTCCTTTAGAAACATCCAGTATAGCAGCTGGAACAAACACATGGAAAACTGAAGAAGGAATGTTGGTAGAAATCAATACTGTTGTAATATTAGCAGCCGCATAAGCTATTATTGAAGCGAATATTGCACCATACTGACCGAAGATCCCTTCTATAAATGAACCAGTCAACACAATCTCTATAGGCCAGTACATGAAGTAAGAATTGACATGCAAATAGATTGATGATAATGTTTCTCCGATGATTGGTATAACCACCACGGTCTAGCAACCAACTTTATCGAAATAAGCTGTGTTAATAGGAGCATGGCGATAAGAGATGGTGCAATCCTCACCAAAGAGTCATAAATTGCCTACTGAGAAGTGTCTTTTTTGTAGAGAGTCTAAATCATGTTTATTGTTTTGATGAGGTCATCGCAGTAGGATTCGTTGAAGTGTTGGATACAAGACTTCACGTAAAAAAACTGTGTAAGTAATGGTTGCGAGGTATAAAAACAAAACATGTAGGCAAGCAGTATTGATTTAACTACAGTTGTTTTCGCCATGTTTTGTTGCTTAATGTACTTTTTTGCTATTCTATTAAATGTTTCACTTCCTAGCTTAGAGAAATTGAAAGGATCGAAAAAATAGTTAGAGTAAAAGCTTCAAATCATCTGATTTTTGCGTTTGAAACAAGATTTATTTTGTGTTTTACTAACATAGTATCTCGTATGGTTCCTAATAAAAATATTTGAAAAAGTAAACACAAACACAACATATAATACATAAAGCTTCAGCTGATTAAGAAAAAAGTGTGCTATAATATAATAATGGTCACATAAATATAAAATCTTTAAAAAGAGCAGTAGAAATACCATTTTATTAACAAAATATTCCATTAGAATTTGAGATCGTGTATGTCATTGAATGGCTTTTTTGTTATTTTTTTCCCACTGTAACCAAAAATACCACAGTTCATATCAATGTGTTTACTCTCCTTAATTTTGATAAGAGAAAGGTTTGTTTAAGAAATTGACAATATAGTTAGTTGAATCGAAATTATCTCAGAGACTTTGATTGAAAATATAAAAAAAGACAAGAAATCCGTACAGGGACAAGGTTTAAAATATAACTGAAAGTGAAGGCATTTGTCTCGTTTTCTGTACAATCATTTATTTTACCTGCGTTTTTTAAGCTATACTGTATATTCCACTGTATATTCCAAACAAAAATCGTTTCATAATTTACATAATATAAATAAGGTGAAATATAATTATAACTATACCAGTCCAAATTGTAAAACTATGTGCAATAAAGTTTATATATCTGTATTTGTGAATGCCTAATACCATAGTAAAGACACTATTAATAAACATTCTTAGAAGGTTTGATAAAAAATGGAGACTTACATGACGAAAAAGGTTGCTTCAGGGACCATGTTATTACTTAACTATTTCACAAAAGAACCATAATATATTCATTGCTATGAAGGGTTAAATAACATATTTATGTAGTGACATTAATAGGTTCATAATTTGTTGTAGAGTTTATTGATTGTTCATCATCATCCTCACCATCATCCTCCAGTTGTTCGTAATGCTTTTCCAC
>JAUEKX010193086.1:0-22828 GCA_031834005.1 Dendronotus venustus
ACAAAGATATACGAGATGAAGAATCTTGAATTTTCATCAACTTTGCTAATTTAAATATATGTTCACTTGGAGGTATGCTACACAAAGATGAGCTCGTTTTATGACTCCAGGCATCTTCACCAGGTGTTTTTCTCTCAAGTAGTTTTTTCTTTGCGCTTTAATTCCCTCCGCAAGAGTATACTCTTAGGTCTATAGACCCATTTCCTTTTATACCGATATCATCAAAGACGAATCCGAATCTGAATCTGAATTGACTTGTAATCGTCAATCTAGTGCAAACGAGAAGGAGATAAAATCTCATGTTTCATACTTCGGTTACTGACTTCTTCCATTTGCCTTATATTCTCCTCTTTCCTTGGTGAATATTATTGCTAATAATTTACCATGTTCTTATTTTAGATATTGAAACTTTTGGAAGTATGATATGTTCTGTTTGTAGTACTGAATGTCACCATGGTGGAAAGTTTTGCGGTGAATGTGGAAATAGTAAGTTAGAATCCTTCATATTTAGTTTCATATGGCTAATCATCTGATCTTTTTCTAGTTTTATAACATTTATCTCAAATTGAGGAACCGGCAATGAAACTATTTTTAATGAATGTTTGCCATATATTTAGACATTTAAATTCATCTTCAGGCTAAAAACAGAATAAAAACAAGATTAAAATCCACAGTGAAAAAACTTTCCAAACACAGATCAAATCCCTTTACATACAACTAACAAATGAAACAACAAAAAACAAAAAACAAAACCTATATGAAAATATAAAGCTCCCTCTCCCTAGAGAAATAAAATTAAAATAAATTAATAACAAGTTTGTGACTTTTATATTCATCTCTAGTGTTTAATGACGGTTTTAATTGCGCAATGAATAGTGCTTCAAGTGTCATTAAATGGTACCCAGATCGTGTACTTTGAGCAAGTATTGTTGCATCATCCAACACAAGAGTGTGAATGCATGATCTCATATGCTTCCCAACGGGCTTTTTTGCTAGACCGTGTTCTTTAAGCCGGGTGATCAGATGTCGGCACGTATAGCCAACATAGCACGCATTACAACGTGGACATTTGATTTGGTAGACCAACCAGTTTTTGAAGGGGTATCACTTGACGGGAGGCGAGTATTGAGTTTTTTCAGAGTGAAAATCACGCGGCAAGGGGCACTTATTCTTGATAACGTCTTTTTGAACTCGTCAGAAATCTTTCCTCTGTACTGAACCATAAAAAGCTTCTTTTCTTCCTCCGATTTCTCTTCTTCAGACACAGTATCGTTTTTATGGACTAATATATCTAGAGTATCTTTAATAATAGCATCGACAAAGGATTTAGGATATTGGTTTTTCTCCAAAATCAATTTTGCTTTATCAAGACTCTCATGGAATGTTTTCCAAATACTGCAAGCTTTATAAATTCAGTGAATCATACAACAAATGACCTATCTCTTTTATCTCATGGGTGCAAGAGACAAGAAGTTCATCACTAAACCAATATCAGTCGTATTCGTATACCATCTAGACGAAAGTTGATTATCTTCATTTCTGTGAATTTCCATATCTAAGAATGCTATTTTGTCATCATTTTCCCTTTCAACAGTGAATTTAAGAAACTGTAGGTTCAACTTGTTGATGTTTTCAAGTATTTTGTCAATAGAGTCCTTATAGATGTCACGCAATATGTCATCCATATATCTGCTATATACCACTGCATCTCCTTTAATTACCGAGCCATAAGAGCTCAAATATCCATTAGCTAACATTAGGGCCGGTGGACTCCCCATTGCCAAGCCATCTGTTTGCCGATACATTCCATCGTTTGTCAGCATTATTACGTTTTGGTTACAAATAGTCAACAGTTCTACGAAAGTTTCTTTGTCTACTGGGGGTATTTCATATATTCCTGAATACAAAAGATCTGCACATACTTGGATTGATTAAATTTGCGGAACGTTTGTGTATAAAGAAACTACATCCAAACTGACGAGTTTGTGGTCAGTTCGAATAAACATTCCTCCCAATTGATCTGCTATCATTTTGGTGGATGAGTTAATAGAACCGGGCATGGACAAGATTGGTCTCACTGGAAAATAATTTTTAAGTACCATTAACAGCCCATATAAACAAGGAGGTTGGCTTCCAATCGGTTTGAGTTTATCAAAAAGATAAGACGTTAGTTTTCCTTTCTCTTTCAAACTCGATAAACATTTACTTATGTGTTCTTCTTCTTTCAGGATAGGTTTCTTCTCATTCTTCCTAGTTGGTACAACTCTTTATAATTGTGGAAGGTTTAATATAGCGCGTAGTTTTTCATTGTAGGTTTCAGCTTTCATGATGCAAATGCCGATACCCTTGTCAAATGGATTTGTTAACAAATTGTTTTGTTTCAGATATAGTTTATTTAAACGAATATGTCGTGGGGATTTTTTATTTTTTGCATTTCCTAATATATGCCAGCGTCTTCACATTAATATCTGTAACAATGTCATTATCAGTTTTATTCTACTTGCAGTAATTGATAACGCTGTCAAGCTCAGATAAAATCATTTTGGTTGAACGTATCCAGTACAGAGTTCTTTAGGCCAAGTGGTAATGTCTCCATAACATACTTGGGAGGCATCTTAAACAGCTGATGGCAGATAACCGTATTCTGGACGTTAAAAAGCGGCTTGTCTTGTTCTAAGGATAATCTCACGAGTTTGGAATCAAAGTTTGACTTTTGTTTTTCAGTTAATATACGTAACTCGTGTCTTGTATGTGTTTTACAGAAGCACGACATTTTGACGGTAACAAAGATTTAATTGACTTCTCGTTTCGTTCAGTTTTGTTGAAGCAGTGGATATTTCAGACTTAGCTTTCATGATCTCTTTCCCCAATTGACGTAGTTGGAAATCGTGGATGAAACGATCATCGAAACAGCCATTGTTCGGTACTCTAAACTTGAGAAATCTTGAAATAATATGGGATTTCCAGCAAGAATCGAGAAATATAACTCGCAGACTGTGGTTTTTGACATTCTGGGAAGCATATGAGATCATGCAATCACACTCTTGGGATTGATAATGCAACAATACACACAAAGTACACGATCTGAGTACCATTTAATGACACTTGAAGCATTATTCATTGCGCAATTAACACCGTCATTAAACACTAGAGATGAATATAAAAGTCACAAACTTGTTATTAATTTATTTTAATTTTATTTCTCTAGGGAGAAGGAGCTTTTTAGTTTCATACATTGTTGTTTTTTGTTGTTTTTCATTTCAATTGTTAGTTGTATGTATAGGGATTAGATCTGTATATACAAAGTATTTTTACTTTCTGAATCTTTACTGAATTTAACAGTCTAAATATATGGCAAACATTAAATAAAAATATGTTTCATTGCTGGTTCCTCAATTTGAGATGTTTTAATTGCCACAATATTTTTAACAAACCGTTTATTACATTTAGTTTCACAGTTTTGTTTAATATTTTAAATATTGATTCTAGTGATTTTTTCTTTCTTTAATATACTATAAATACAATTACTTTTAAAGAAAATATTTAAAAAAATTTAAATAGTTAACTGATGAAGTAAAATTGTTGTTATAATAATCCGTATACTTTCATTTTACTTTTTTCAAACTACTACTTTCTTAAAAGGCTTTCTTAATTGATTATCATATTTGTATTTTTATTTTAGAGTTTCCTGAATTGGGTGCTAATTCTTCATCAGGTGCGAGAAAATAATGCATTAATATTAGATATTTTTTATCTTCAATACAATCTTTATTACTATTTAAAGTATTGAGATTCTTAAAACTAAGAGTACATTTTTTTTATTTATTCCAAAATTTAGGACGCTATTCTTCAGTATTAATTTTAGCTTTGCTCACAAAGTTAAAAAGTAAAAGCGTTTTCTTATTATTTGTGTCATCATTACTTCATCCCATCAAACAGCTCTTTTTTTTATCTAAGGTCCAAAATTTGAAGATGAGATATTTTCACGAGACATAAAAGAAGACATCAATATAGTGGTACTTGGAAAAAGTGGAATTGGTAAATCGACATGGGTTAACTCCTTCTTTAACTTCTTGACGTTTGAAAGCTTTGAAAGTGCTTTAAAAGAAAAAATAGTCTATGCTCCAATCTATACACAATTTAACCATGCTGATATGACCATTGAAACTGACTGTCCTGAAGAACGATTGAGAACCATTGAAGTTGGCGAAAAGGAGAATTTGTGTGATGAGTATGCAATGGGAAATGTGACTGCATCTTCAACTATGATGCCTGTTTCGCATGTTCTTGAACTAAAAAATGCTAAATATGTTATTCGGTTGATTGATACACCTGGTATTAAGTCAACAGTTGGTAAAGGTGATGATAAAACCACAGATGAGGTTGACAAATCAAACATCAACATGATTCTTGATCATATCTCACAATATCCTTACATCAATGCATTTGTTGTCATGTTGAAACCAGATGAAGAAAAGCTTGATCCAACATTTGCTTCAATCATCAAAACGCTTTTTGGTCAACTTGGAGAGTCTGCTAGGAAGAATGTGGTTTTTGCCTTCACTCATTCACGCAATTGCGACTTTCAAGACACAAAAACAGTATCAGTGCTGTCAAAATACCTCAAGCTAATAGAATTAGATATCAAGATCAAAGATCTCAACGTGTTCTATTTTGATAGTTCACCCTTTCGGTACCTTGCCACTATATCCCAAGGGCATAATCCAAAAGAAGATCGTTGTGTAATGAAAGTTTGTTGGAACAAATCAGTGAAGAGTTGCAGAAACATGATCAAGTATGTGGTTGAAGAATTGGAAAAGCACGATACCAGTGAAACACTTGCTGTAAGTGATGCTAAACGCATCATTGAAATGGCAATAGAACCTGTCGTTCGAATTTCCAAAATCAATGAAGAGAATATTGCTATAGTGAAGAAAGCATTCGAGGACCTTGCCCTAGAAGCAGGATTAATTGTTTATAAAACAATTGACATACGTGAAAAAGTGCTAACATTCAAAACTTTAGACAAACCCTTAACAGTGTGTATCAACAGGAAATGCTGTGAAATGCAGAGTTTCCTGAAGGATGGCCAAAAATCACAAAAAAATCTTCATTACAATGTTTGTTGTAAAGATTGCACCGTTCCATTTGTCTTGAATGAAGTTGCAGGCTCTGTGATGCTGTTCTTCTGTTCTTCTATGGAATGGGGTGGTGATTGTAAAGTATGCAAGCATTCAAGAAAAGAACATATGCACATCTTTTATGAAATGCATGAAGCAGAACGTTTGTTCAAGATGAAGACAAAGGATATCGGAAAGAAGAAAGAAGAGCTAGAGAAAGAACTGGAGATTATTGTGGACACATTGGCTTTCTTTTCAAAATATCTGGAATGTCATTCTATGATCAAGGACTATGATGTCGTTGATGCACGGATTGAGGAACAATTGACAAAGGCCCATCTAGAACTTGGTAGAGCTACCAAACTATACAAAGAAGCTGAGAAGAAGGTTCAAGAATATAACCTCTCAGATAAAATGAAAATAAAAGATGAGATTACCGATTATGAAAATAAACTTCTACAAATAATTGAAAAGAAAGATACCGTTAAAGGGCTTATAGATAGATTGGAAATTTGGAAATTCCGCTCTCAAATCCAATATGGTTCCGTCAGTGGCTTTTCGTTCAATACGATCGAAGATGAAGTTAACATCAACCGTCTCAAATCCTTAGTGAAAGGTAATGCACAAGATGATAATGAAGAAGACATGAAAAATGAAGACTATTTTAATAGTCTTAAAGCAAAAGAGGATAGTCTAAAGGATGTTTTGAAACAACGAGAATATCACTTGCAACTTTCGAAAGATTTCGAAGATGCCCACCAACAGTTTGAGGACAAGTCAATACATATTATTGGACTGGAAAAGATTCAACGCAAATACCAAGACAAGTTAACACAAAAACGGAATGATCTGACTCCCGTCAATGTAACGAAGCGATTAGAGGTTTTACGTAGTTTGAAGCATAATGGAGAATTCTTTCGGCACATGTATGACAAAATCAATCAACGAAGAAGCAATGACATGGTAAAGAAACAAAAGCATTACAAGTGGAACGGCGTATATTTCCAGAATTTTTTACCATTATTTAGAAAGTCCGCTCAGACAGAAAATTGATTCCACTATTACAATTTTCTGTTTGACCAATACTTTTAATGATCACCATCTTATGAGAGATGTTTAAGTTAATTAACCTAAGCATCGAAAACCCTCATAGGTCACGGGTATGATAGAATTGATAAATTGTAAGTGGCTTCATTCATATTCGCAGTGAAAATCTCTTAATTATTTTTTTTATTGTATAACTAAATTTTTTCATTAATTTGCATTCACTTATGTAATAGATTTGTATATTTAAAGTATTTGGCTTTCATCATACTCTTGAGTACTTATTTTCGTAAATATACATTTGCGTCTATGGCCGAATAAATGTTCGCAAAATTTATGTTAATATTCGAAATAGCAGAAATTAATTCCGCGGACTACCTACAACAATTCAAACTCAAAAAGCAAAAAAGTAACTACAAAACTTTCTCTATTCAAATAAAATCGGAATGTTATTTGTCTTAGAATTATTCTTTTGGGTTACAGATTTGATAGATCTTTCAAAAAATAAAAATTGATATTAGCAGTTACTATTTGCGAAAATTAATTTCACAAAGTTCATGTAAAAACTCAAAATCACGAAAATTAACTCCGCCAACATTTTTTACATAAAACTGAAACTCAAACTGCGAAATTTACCATCAGATTTGCAAATTTATTTTCCATTAAGCTGATAGGAAATGTTTTGGTGGAAGAATTCTGTGAAATTCAATTTTTCAAATATTTGATTTAGAAAATCAGTATTCTAAAATGTTTTGGATGACTTATGAAATTAGTTGAAAATTATTGAAATACATATGAAAGTAGAGAAAATCTAAACATATCCGTTGCACAATAATGTTTGCTAAAAACATTATTATTATTTGGAAGCTCATCAAATGATGACAATAAGCCTTTCTGATGTCTTGAAAAGCTCACATGCTTCACTTTACAATTACCGTATTCCAAGAAATTAACATTTCATGTAATCTTTTTAACATAATATTGAACCAACAATGCATTTCTTTTTAATTTTTAACAATATATTTAGGATAAAGTCATCCATCTTCAGGACTAAAATGATTAAAAACAGTTAAGATATAAACAAAGCTAGGTTATGAAGAGAGAAATATTTTAAAAACAAATATCATACACTATTCCATATTCACATACAACATACTGGAAATGAAACATTTATGTAGTATTTCTGAAAAAAGAATGTCTACAGATACTAACTTGAACTCCAACTTGAAAAAAAAATTTAATTTCACAAGTACCCAATTCTTTGGAATTGATTCGTAGAAATAACTCCTGCGAAAGTTTCTCCATTAAAATAGCCGTTGTAATAATCGTCTGTCCTCTAGCCTGGATATCTTTATCTTAGTCTGGTCTTCAGTACTAATTTTTCTCGTCGGAATTTTTCGCATTCTATTTTAGCAAAAGTATTTTCTCTTTTTTTATTTTTTTATTTCTCAAAACATTGCATAAAACAATTAAACGTAATAGTTTAATTAAACTTTCGAAAGCCCTTTTATATATATCCAGATTTTAGTTTATGGTCCATAATTTATACTAACTACAGGTCCTTTTTTCTGTTGTGCAAAAGGAGTACTTAATGGCAACTGAAAAAATCTGGATACCGTATCTAAAATATCTAGTAATAGAAAAGTTCTAGAAAGCTCGCGCTGTAAAGTCATGTGGACATGCGAGAGAGAAATTTGAACGAAGTGCAAATAAGAAAGAATAAAAAATGGCTCTTACTTTAATTAACCCCTTTAAACTGCTCGGACATTTTCAAAATTTTCAAAATTTTCTCGAAATTTCAACAAAGGAAATCATCGACAATGCCCTCCTTAACAAAGAGTTGACAACAACTCTTTCGACGACGAAAGCTCCAAAAGAAATCACCCTGTTACCAGATTTCCAAAATCAGGTAAAATCTTCTGATGAAAAATTTGGACAAGTGGATACTATTAATGCAACAATGGTCGTTTCACCAGTCACAGTTGGAACTGACAAACAGGTTGACGTGCTCAACTCCAACTATTTAACTGTAAAGGAACATCTGCGAAATCAACAACAGACATGATGATTCCAAACAACAATGGTTTGACACTGTACAAACATCTGAAAACACTTCAACAAAAAGTTTTCTTAGAGTATGATCGAGTTGAAAAAGAGAAATTGGCCAAACTTGAGATTTTGAAGATGACCTGGAAGAATTCACTGTATTTAGAATCAAGAAGTTTGATAGCAAACAAGCAAGTTTCCCATTCGGGGATTGGAGCCATCTATCAAATGACAGGATGCTAATCATGGAACACCAACGAGACATCAAATTGATGAAAGAGAGAAGATATAAAAAGCATACCGTAATCCGAAAAACGAGGATGTCACCGACTCGTTCGTTTGTCCCAGTGAATCACCAATGCCTTCGTGTATGTTGAAGATCTTGATGAACAGCAACACGTTGGTTATGATGATGATGATAATGAGATGATAGAAGTTGACCAATAGCCATTGAATTTGTCGCCTGGTGCTTGCAACTTCTTCAACTACTATCATCAAGAATCACCACAACAATTCGCTAACTTACCAATGATCCTCAACGCTTCCCAGTAAGACCAACAACTTCAATAATATCAATAATCTCTACCACGTACTTCAATCGATGAAGTAACGCTTCCAACATTAAAATTATATAAAAAAATAATCAGTATAAAAAGTCAAGCTTAAAATTCAGTTGCCACTTTTAAATTTGCAGTAGATTTTATAACCTTTCAGTTTACTTTTGAATTTATACAGGGATGTCTTGTGTTTTAAGTCTGCTGGGAGATGATTCCAGACTAGTGATGTGTGAAAGTCCAAGGAACTGATAGCACGCATAAACCTTGCTTATGGAATGATGAGAATCCAGGTTCTATCAAAACTATCAAAAAACTTGATTCGTGTCTTCAACGAATATTTTGGATTATATAAGTTCTGCAAATTTACATGAAGCAAGTTGGATCCTATGGTTGACTTCTGTGTCACCAGTGTTCGGTTCTCCTTGATTGATGTAACACCTTACTATGGGCAAGGTTTAGCACATTAAATTCGTCTTTTGGAGAAGGAGAGCAATAGCCCCCTTAGTCCGCCTCCTCCGCGGTCCCTGAAAATACTCACCGTTTTCAGCGAATTCCAATGACTTTGCAACTTCTTTCCATGCGTTAGCGACACAGACACAGTCCTTTTCCTTATACCTTTTTCTGTCTTGTCAAACAAACAAGTGTATTTTTTTACCTCAAAGGACAAAATATATTCTTCTTCAATAGATAATTTTCTCAATTTGGCTGCGATTTTGACTTTTATTACTACATAAACAACACAGTCAAGTTATCATCTTTTAAAACTTTTCGTGCGTTCTCAGAATTTTACTTGCTTTGAGGACATTTTTGTCGGCTTTCTTTGAGGATTAACTACATTGTGCTTATCTCACTATTAGCCAAAAAAAAAATCAAATATTTTTCATTTCAAAAAATGAGCTGACGATGAGATAATAATCAAATAAGAAAAAAGATCAGCAGGTACTTTTAAGTTCACACTATGAGGGGCTTATGAAGGCGAGCTGTTCCGGTTGACCGGGCTGGCTCGGTTAGCCGAGATGTTTTTTATCCCGTCTTCATATGGTAAATTTCCCGGTCAACCGGGACAGTTCGCCTCCATATGAACAGCCCCTGAGATAAGGAGAGAGCTCATCATGCGCACTGTGCATATTTCATCGTTATCTCATAATGTGAACTACGCTTTATAATAAAGCTGATTACGTCATAACATCGTGTTGCTGAGGGGACTTGGAGCTCTTGGAAGGTTGGGAAGTAGACCAAAATTTGGTTCCGAGATATCTTCAATGTAAGTTTTTGCTTCTGTTTACAAAAGAAATGAATAGAAATCACATCTTATTATGTATCAGTTATGTAATAAGTAAATAAACATACATTTCTTCTATTATTTGTATTCATGACGAGTATGAATAACTAATGAGGGGAAGAAAAAATCAGTTGGAATATTAAGATTTTTCTAAATACAGCAATATTTCAAAAATAACAGGGAAGTTTATATTTCTGATTTCGGAATTAGAAACTAGATCAAAAGTTACATCTGAAAGCATAAAAAAGGGTACATACACATTATCCTTAATCAAGGAAAACCGAACACTAGTGACACAGACATCAACCAGAGGATCCAACTTGTTTCATGCACCCGACTCACTTACTCTTGCCAAAACTGGAATCCTAATTACAACCAGTTAGACCGTTTAGACTCCCGCTATCGAAAGTTCTTGCGAAAAATGGTCCGAAATGGCTTCAAGTTTTTGACGAAAAGAGCAACGACTTCCGAATGGTTATCGACAATAATCACCTCCATCGAATTTGTGGAACGAAAGACGTCAGTGTTTTTATCAAAGACCAACAACAAAAATTATCCCATATCGTGTTGAAAGAAATGTGAAACGCTTAGCTTTCAATAACGATAAATACGTCAACCTTGGACGTCCTGTTAAATCGCTTCTCATGATCATGCTACCGAAAACTCGAATAAGTCTGTTGATACGTTCTGCGCTATGGCATTGCAAAAAGAGTGGTAGTAAATTTATATATATATTCAAAAGAAATTAACGTCGGAAAGACATCAAGATAATGTCGCTTTACTAAGAACTCGCAATCATTTCGGCTATAACTACAGACCGAGTGGTAAAATGTTTACAGAAAATCGAAACAAGTCAATGAAATTGTCCGATTTAATTGCGACTGCAACCGACGTAATTCCGAAGACGCGATTGGTCAGATCATGGTCAGAACCGTAATACGAATTCAATTTTTGTGATTTATATTTTGGGAAAATGGAATGAGATACCGAAAAAAAATTAATTACAAAAATATGAAAATATATGTTTATATACTTGAGGCTATCAGAAGCCATTCACGAAGCAGAACTAAAGCTATAATGCACATTATTTTAATAACGAAACCCATCAGACGGCAATGTCATGAATCCAACATTACGTACAAAGAAATGTAAATATATTTAAACTTAATCTATTATTCATATTTTTCAGCTTTGGTTCTGCTTCGAGGGTGGCTTCTAAATGAGGCTGAGCTACAACAAAATCTTTTAAAGCTAAATGTAAAATAAAACAGATACGTACGTAGTCCAATGTCGCTTGAGATTCGAGAAGATTATTCGAACGAGATTTTTCGAATTATTTTGTAGTCTAAATCTATATACAATATCATATAATCTAAACCGAATATGTTTTGTTTCAAGAAATTAAGGCAAAATAATTTTTATGCGAAATTGATTAAAGCGAAGGAAATTAACGTAATCAAGAAACATTTTATTTTATTTTTCAATGAAATTGAAAGGTTGATTTAGATTAAAAAACAGAGTAAGATTATAAACACAAAAAGCTGTGTAGTAAAAGAATTTTTGTGTCTTTTGCGTCTTCATACATCATTATAATGCACTTACAGTATGTTGTATGTGAATATGGAATAGTATATGATTTTATGTTTTTATATATTTTTTTTATATTTTAACTGTTTTTAATCATTTAGACCTAAAGATAAAAGACTATATCCAAAAAATATTAGTAAAAATAAAATTGTTGGTTCAATATTATGTTAAAAGATTACACGACGTATTCATTTCTCAGAAGAATGTAATTAAAGTAAAGCATCTGAGCTCTTCCCAGGCATCGGAAAAGCTTACTGTCATCATAATGAAATTCCAAATAATAATCTTTCAAACAAACATTTTTTTGCAGCAGATATGTCTAGATGGCCATAAGTCAGCCAAAACGTTTAAGAAAACCGATTGTCAAAATCGAAAATTGAACATATTAATCGAGCGAAATATTAAATTTTGCAGAATTCTTCCACCAAACATTTTCCTGATTAATGGAAAAAATATTCGCAAATCTGATTGCAAAGATTATGCGCAAATTTCGCAGTTTGAGTTTCAGTTTCAAAATGTTGGCGGAGTTAATTTTCGTGATTTTGAGTTTTTACATTAACTTTGTGAAATTAATTTTCGCAAATAGTAACTGCTAATATCAAGTCTTTTTTTAAAAGATCTATCAAACCTGTAACCAAACAGAATAGTTCTAAAACAAATAACATTCCGATTTTATTAGAATAGAGAGTTTATTTTTCTGCTTTTTGAGGAATTAATTTCCACCATTTCGAATATGAACATGAATTTTGCGAAGATTTCTTCCATTAAAGTAGTGTATATTAAGTCACGTGCGAAGTAAAAATATTCGACTATAGACGCAAATGTATACTTATGAAAAAAAAAACTCCTAAGAGTATGATGAAAGCCAAATACTTTAGATGAACAAATCTGTTACATAAGTGAATACAATTAATAAAAAATTTAGTTACACAAAAAAATAATTAAGAGATTTTCACTGAATATGAATGAAGCCACTTAAAATTTATTAATTCTATCATACCCGTGACCTATGAGGGATTTCGATGCTTAACAATTAATTAACTTAAACATCTCTCATAACATTGTGGTTATTAAAGTATTTGTCAAACAGAAAATCCTTTTAATACTATAATCAATTTTCTGTCTGAGCTGACTTTCTAATTAAGGGTAAAAAATTCTGGTAATATACGCCGTTCCCTTTGTAATAATTCTGTTTCTTTACCATGTCATTGCTTCTTCGTTGATTGATGTTGTCATACATGTGCCGAAAGCTTTCTCCATTATGCTTCAATTTACGCAAATCCTCTAATTGCTTCGTTACGTTGACGGGAGTCAGATCATTCCGTTCTTGTGTTAACTTGTCTTGATATTTGCGTAGAATCTTTTTCAGCCCATCAATTTGCATCGACTTGTCCACATACTGTTGGTGGGAATCTTTCAATAGTTGCAAGTGATATTCTCTTGGTTTCAAAGCATCCTTTTTGTTATCCCCTTTTGCTTTAAGACTATTAAAATAGTCTTCATTTCTCATGTCTTCTTCATTATCATCTTGTGCATTACCTTCCACTATGGATTTTATAAGATTGGTTTCATCTTCATCTTTATTTTCATTTGACGTATTGCAGCAACGAGTGAATAAAGAACAAAGAGTTTGGGAATCACTATT
Organism: Dendronotus venustus; assembly: GCA_031834005.1. NCBI lineage: Eukaryota > Metazoa > Mollusca > Gastropoda > Nudibranchia > Dendronotidae > Dendronotus > Dendronotus venustus. The sequence continues at coordinate 13,282 of JAUEKX010193086.1, forward strand.
TTTATTGTTTTGTTGAAGTTCATTTTCAATATCAGATATCTCATCTTTAATTTTATCTTCATCTGAGAGATTATATTCTTGAACCTTTTTCTCAGCTTCTTTATAGAGTTTAGTAGCTCTACCAAGTTCTAGATGGGCTTTTCTCAACTGATCCTCAATCTGGGCAAAAACGATATCACGGACTTTGATCATAGAATGACATTCCAGATATTTTGAGAAGAAAACCAATGTTTCCACAATAAACTCCAGTTCTTTCTCTAGCTCTTCTTTCTTCTCATTGATATCTTTTGTCTCAATCTGAAACAAACGTTCTGCTTCATTCATTTCATAAAAGATGTGCATATGTTCTTTTCTTGAATGCTTGCATACTTTACAATCACCATCCCATTTTATAGAAGAACAGAAGAACAGCATCCCAGAGCCTGCAACTTCATTCGAGACAAATGGAACGGTGCAATCTTTACAACAAACATTGTAATGAACATTTTTTTGTGACTTTTGGCCATCCTCGAGGAAATTCTGCAATTCACAGCATTTAACATTGATACAAACGGTTAAGGGTTTGTCCAAAGTTTTGAATGTTAGCACTTTTTCACGCATGTCAACTGTTTTGCAAACAGTAATTCTTTCTTCTAGCGCCAGGTCCTCGAATGCTTTCTTCACTATGGCAATATTTCCTTCATTGATTTTGCAAATTCGAACGACAGGTTCTATTGCCATTTCAATGATGCGTTTAGCATCAAATACAGCAAGTGTTTCACTGGTATCATGCTTTTCCAATTCCTTATCCACATACTTGATCATGTTTCTGCAACTCTTCACTGATTTGTTCCAAAAATCTTTCATTAGATAACGATTTTCATTTGGATTATGCCCTTGGGATATAGTGGCAAGGTACCGAAAGGGTGAACTATCAAAATAGATAACGTTGCAATCTTTGATCTTGATGTCTAATTTGATTTCCTTGAGGTAACTTGACAGCACTGATACTGTTTTTGTGTCTTGAAAGTCGCAATTGCGTGAATGGGTGAAGGCGAAAATCACATTCTTCCTAGCAGACTCACCAAGTTGACCAAAAAGCGTTTTGATGATTGAAGCAAATGTTGGATCAAGCTTTTCTTCATCTGGTTTCAACATGACAACAAATGCATTGATGTAAGGATATTGTGAGATATGATCAAGAATCATATTTATGTTTGATTTGTCAACCTCATCTGTGGTTTCATCATCACCTTTACCAAATGTTGATTGAATACCAGGTGTATCAATCAATCGAATAACATAATCAGCATCTTTTGGTTCGACAATATGTGAAATAGGCATCTTAGTCGAAGACGCTTTCACATTTCCCATTGCATACTCATCACATAAATTCTCCTTTTCGCCAACTTCAATTGTTACCAATCGTTCTTCAGGACAGTCAGTTTCAATGCTCATATCTGCATGTTTAAATTGTGTATAGATTGGAGCATAGACCTTTTCTTCTTTTAGAGCAATTTCAAAGCTTTCAAACATCAAGAAGTTAAAAAAGGAATTAACCCATGTCGATTTACCAATTCCACTTTTTCCAAGTAGCACCATATTGATGTCTTCTTTTCGGTCTCGTGAAAATATATCATCTTCAAAGTTTGTACCTGAGATAACAAAAGAGCTATTTAATTGGATGAAGTAACGATGACACAAATATAAATGACAGTGATCAATAAATGGTGAATAAATAATAACAACATCTCATTTAACATGGTTTGAATAGTAAGCAATTTTTCGCCTCAAATAAAATACTCTCACATTTTAAGCCCTAAATTGGTCCAAAATTAGTAAACAAGCTATATAAAGTAAATAAATAGCTATAGTAAGCAAATCTTTAGAATTTGGAATAAGTATATTTTTGTTTGGTAATTTTAGTATTGCCATATTTATAAAAAGAATGTTCTTAACAAAAGGTATTTTGGTTAATACGCATCAAATTGTAAGCAAGGCGAAATATAATATGGAGGAACAGGAGCGAATCCAGACATTTTCAGGCTTGTCGCGGGGACTAACCCAAAAATAAAACAATATTTACTGATTGATATCCTTATCATACTCAGGGTGGACGAATCATTCTAGAAAGTGGAGGGACCATAGGGTGTAGTATATTCTCAGCTTCTCTACTTTTTCATTTAATTCCCCTAAAAAATGACTCCCCAGTACATATTTACTAGGAAATAAGTTCTCCCCAGTACTTTATTCCCAGGAAAATATTACGCCCGGGAGTATCTTTTTACTATTAAAAAAATACTCCGTCCCCGCAGGAAATTTGTACTCCCTATTAGATATCGGACAAATTATAGTTCTAAAACATTCCGCAGATTCATTAGATTATCAACAGTAGTTTTTTTCCTATTTGAAGCACATTTAAAGCACATTTCTTGATTCGACAGATGATAAACGTCGGCAAAAAAAGTTATTGTATTGAAATATAACGATAACGAAAGATAACGTATTGAAACTCTGTTCATAGTTTAAGTTATATTTTTAACATTGTTGTTTTTAGTATTATACCACTATTTCTGCATGAAAAATAGTCTAAATTTTAATTGAGGGAAACCAAAATACAAAACACTTTTTGCATTCTGCGATATGAAGTAGAATACATTAAAAAAGATACAAAACATAAAATAACAAACAGAACGCTTTCGAAAATCACAAAAAACCTAATAACAGAAAAAACAAAAAGAACAAACGCTTTTTGGAGCTTAAGAATATAAAAACAAAATAAACATAACTTTTTCAAAGCCCATGCAGTCCGGGGGACTGGGGGCCTAGTGGCGTACCCTCTCACCTTTTTCACAAAAAGAAAATATTACTCTTTTGGAGTTTACAAGGCTAGAAAAAAAAGTTTATAAACGTATCAGATCTAACTATTAGATACTTTGGGAAATGGAGAAAGATTTTGATTTTCTAAACATATAATCAAATGTTTTCGCATTTCGTTGACGTCAAATATTGCCTCTGAAGGAGAGTGAACATCAAGGAGCTCGGAAGCATAAGCGATTGCAAACGGTTCAAAATCTTCTCCTATAGAAGAAAGGATACAGACCACGAATCTAGATGAGAACAAAATATACAAATTTTTGGGAATCGAACAGGCAGATGGAATCAAAACGAAAGTGGTGTACGAAAGAGTGAAGAAAGAAAGAGCGAGTGAAGATGCTGACAAAGACCGAACTAAATGATTCCAATCTGATAAAAGTGATCAATATGAAGGTGATTCTAGTAGCAACTTATGCAATGAATGTGTGAAAATTTACAATAGTTGAATTGAAGGAGCTGGACCAAGTAGTCAAGAAGAAACTTAGAGGAAAGTATATGTTAGGAAGACAAGCAAGCGATGAAAGATTGTACCTGAAAAGAGAAAAAGGAGGACGAGGACTAAAGTCAATGAGAAATGCTTATAAGGAGACGAGATTACGAGTGGCGTGTTATATGGTAAAGTCAACAAATAGTTGGATTAGAGCAGCATGGAGGAGAGAAGAGGCAAAAGAAGAAAATGCTATCGTTGCAGAATCAATGCTAACGATGGATGAAGTTGGAGTGACGCTACCATTTAAAGAAGACGTTATACGAGTTGATTGAGGCAGAGTACAAAGTCACATAGAGAAAAGTGAAAAGGAGATTGCAGAAAGCCACAGAAGTCAAAAAAATTGAGATATATAAAACGAAAGAACAACAAAGTCAATTATACCGAGAACAAGAAAAAGAGTGGCATGCATGGTTGAACGAAAATCTCCACGGTCGAAAGACTTCGTCAATCATGACAATGCTGAAAAAGATGTTGGAAACCAAATCGTGGAAAGTAGCGAGGGGATTGGCACAAGACAGACAGTGCAGAGTGTGCCATGAAAGAGAGGAAACTGTCGAGCACAGTGTTGCTGGATGCAAAGTGCTAGCAAACAGCAAGTACTTAGCAAGGCACAACAAAGCGCTGATAATAACGGTAGTGAAATGGGCAAAGGAGTTCGAGTTAGTGAATCCAGAAATCATATGGTATAATGAAAGATGGGAGAGATGAATAGTGCTGGGGAACGAAAGAGCTAAATAGATATGGGATTTCGCATTCAACTTACTCAAAAAGACAACAACAAGAAGACTCGATCTAATTCTCGATCTCGAACTCGATCTTGTTTTAGAAGATAAAGAGAAGAAAAGAGTATCGATATGTGATATGGCGTGTCCATCCACAGCAACAAAACATCGACACAAAACGACAAGAAAAGCTGACGAAATACAGGCAACTTGCCTTCGAAATGAGAGAGCGACGTGCTGGGTATAACATAACGTTATAACCACCTTGGTGGTGGTATGCGACAAGTGGAAAAGGACATAGGAATGATATTTGAAAACAAAGCCGTTATTCAGACATGTTTGGTATTTTTGTGCCTAATTGGATTATTTTGCTTTAATATTCTATGTTAATCAATTAAATTTGAAAATGGATATTTATTTTCAGTTTAATAATTCCTTTATTTCATGTTAGGCATTTTTGTCCCCATTCCTATCCTTTTGTTCTCATTTTTTTCATATTAATCGATTTAGTTTGTCCCTTATCTGTCTGTGTTGTGCATTAGTGTATGACTAGGTTTTATCCGTAACAGGCATGCTGATGAGCTCTAGTAGAGTGAAACAGACAAATATACATAGAGATTACTCATTCTCATGGTCATTCATTTTTGCGAACTTAGGCAAAAACTTTTCCAGTTGAGAAAATCAATGATCTCAAGGTATCTAATTATTGGTTCTTGTAATATCATAAATATATCATCGGGTAAAGAAAAATTAATTACTAATTAAGATATCCAATCAATTTATGGGTCCGAATTAAAGATGTGTCACGAACAGTAAATTATTTATTTATTGAGCGTAAGTATGCCTTTTGATCTAATGTAAAGTAGAGGAGATATTCTTATACGGAGGAATGCAAAAAATTGGGTGGGTGTTAGAGTGGGCGGGAGGGAGTTTCTCAAAATAATGAGAAATATATACGCCATATTTAATTTTGAAATAAATAAAAAAATGGTACGTTTAGCTTTGAGAATCTTAAATCCTAAGGAGTAAGGAAGATTATACTCAAAATTAACAATAACTAATATTAATGCATTTTTTGGTTACCTGGTAAAGAATCCAAGTCAACCAAATCTGTAATAAAAAAAAAAATGAATATTAAAGTAATTAAGGCTTGATCTAATAGTTTTGGCAATGATTTGATTGATTTTTTATGCGAAAGATCAAAAAACATTCAAATTCAGAAACATTCGCTGGAAGAATGTATTACGAAAGAAAACGGATTTTAAAATAATTTTACTTCATCTGTCAACTAAAGAAGTTTTCTTAAATATTCTCTTTAAAAGTATTTATAGTTTTAGCATATTGAGTATATTTTATTGTCATAAAACTAAGAAAAGGTTTATCAGGTCAGTAGGGCTAATCATATGAAACTAATTTTGAAAGATTCTAACTTACTATTTCCACATTTACCACAGAATTTTGCACCATGGTGACATTCTGTACTACAAGCTGAACATATCATGCTTACAAAGGTTTCAATACCTAAAATAAGAACACGGTAAATTATTAGCAATAATATTCACCGAGGAAAGAGGCGATTTTAAGGCAAAAGGGAGACGTCAGTAACCAAAGTCAGAGGTTCCAAAACGGAAGTTACGAAGAAAAGTATTAGAACGAAGAAATAAATACAAAATATGACATATATTTTCATGATACTGTTGCACTAACGTCTTTTTAATTTAAGTACAAGCAAAATTTCTAAAGAAAGTATTCTTTCGACAGCTTTTAAGATTAATAAATGCGGACCTTTTTTCAGGCAAAAATAATATTGTACAAACTATAAGTAGTATAAAATAATAGCCACTATAATGATTATATCAACAAAAATAACTGCACAATGATCAATATGTGATCGAGAATTTTATCAATCTTTCACCTAGCTGACAAACAATAATGATTCTTATTTGGGATATGAGGATGTTGAAAAATCTTTCTATGATAACTTAATCCCAATTCATCATCTTAGGGATTGTTGCATACTTTTTATGATGTTTTATGAAAAAAATAAATATACATATTCTTTTATTTAAATAAAAATTACTTTCCGTCATCTACAAATTTCCAGCATCCATCAAATGTTGCACCACAATATATTTAATTAAAGCATATCAAAAGAAGCTTAAACACTGACCACAAGTCACCGTGCTAAGAAGAATAATTCTTACCTTTTTTATCCGATTATGTGTGTTTTCTTTAAACTTGTAACTGTTATATCAATACTTTCACGAAGAAGGAGATAGCATCTACAATTTTCTTTAGTTAGTTAATCCTGTGGTTTTTATATAATTTTATTACTACTGCCCTATAAAAAAAATGAGTAACAAAATCATAGATAAAGATACTTTTAACATGAATAAAAAAAGTTGATTTATATTGAGATTTCAATTTTCAATTTTCGTATACATTATTTATTGTGTATGAATTAATCTAATCTAAATGCGAGTTTAAGGATTCTTACATGAGTTAAATCGAAATTGTATTAACTTAGTAAATGATGAATAATTTACTAAAAATAAAGGAGTAAACAATATTTATGAAATAAAGCCCTAAAATAAAAACATACACTGGAAAAAAATTATATAATATGACAATTATAAGATAATTGCTAATATAATAATAATTAATAAAAAAAATGGTTATTGCTTATTTTAACTTAATTTAAGGTAAAATTTACTAATAGAACTTAATTCAAAAAGAAGTATTCAATCAATATCGTTAATTTTTATAGCTTTAGCAAAAGAAAATAAAGGATATAACGGATACAGCTTTAATACAATACAAGTAACATCCTAATCATGATGACTAGAAATTAAATTTAGATAGAGGAATTTTTTTTACAATTCAAAACACTTAAATTGATAAAGATCTTTAGTTTGAATTAATAACACCCTTTAATGTAGTTGGGATTTGGGAATTCTTATAAATAATTAATGTAAACAAAAAAATAAACTAATATAATGTTATTCAATAACAACAGAAGCACAATTTTTATAACAAGTGTATGAATTGCCACTTACACAAACAAAGGTTTTTTCCAATTAACATGTAATTAGTAAATTAAAAACAGGAAATGATCAACTAATTATATATTGAATTGTCAAATAGTCTTATTAATTATATCGACGAGAAAGTCTGATAAGGAATATTCTACTCAATGCAAGATATGAACAGATTATGATCTGTCATTAATATTGCTTTCATATTTATTAATTAAAAAAAATTTTTGTGATACAACAAACTTGTTTGATAACCGCTGTTAATAACTTATAGAAAGAGAAAACTATTTAATTGTATTTAGAAACGGCATCACTTTCATTTGTTTCAAACTCGTCATTTGTTTTCAATCTTATCCCTTGTGTGTTTGCACACCTTTAATTATTTACAAGATCACGATATGAAGGTATAAATAGATGCTTTTATCTGTAGTTTCTTCTTTTGAAAATTATTTAATAAAATCGAAAAGTTTTTGCTCAAACATAAACTTGTTGTAATACAAGTTTTGTTTTTATTGAATCACAAATGACAAAATATAAAAAATATTTATGTATATTATTTCAGTAATAAATCATAATCATCACTTAAGGTATTTCCGTAAAGATAATTTATCGTGGTAGTAATACTTTTTCTGATTAACAATAATATTCTTTCTTCTTTCATCGATAGAATCATAGATTTCCTTAAATAAACTACCATTGTGCTCCAGTGCACACAAAGCTTTGAAATACTTTGTTACATTGGCGGGAGTTAAATCATTTCTGATAACAGACAGCTTCGTTTTATAATTTTTAAGAATGTTTTCTAGTCCATCGATTAACATAGTCTTCTCTTCTACATCTTTCTTTTTTTCCTCTTTGTGGATTGTTAAAGGTTTTCCAAGTTTCGCCTTTTCTTTTTGGTTTTCAATACCTGCAGCAACTATGTCTCGGACCTCTTTGATCAACGAATGACACTCCAAAAACTTTGAGAAAAAAGCTAACTTCTCCACAATAATCTCCAGTTCCTTTTCCAGTTGCTCATTTTTCTTAACAATATCCTTCACCTCCACCTTGAACAACTTGTCAGCTTCATTCATTTCATAAAAGATGTGAATATGATGTTTTTTCGAATGCATGCACACTTTACAAATACCAACCAATTTCATAGCGGCGCAAAAGTAAAGCATTTTACGTTGTGTATCTTGATATGACACAAATGGAACCTTGCAATTTTTACAGCAAACCTTTTTGTACAGGTTATACTCTGCTTCTTGACCATCCTGGCCCCTTCGTATGATGACTCTTTGTTTATCATAGCATTGATCATGAGTGCAAACTGTTAAGGTTTTATGTAAATTTTCGATAGTCAGAACATTTTGAGGTATATGAACAGTCTTGAAAACACTTCTTCCTGATTTTACTTTCAAATCTGTTAATGATTTTTTCAATAGAGCAATGTTTTGTTCGCTGATTATGCAGATTCGGACCAAAGGTTCTATTCCCATTGCGACAATCCTTTTAGCATCAAATACAGCAAGTGTTTCACTGGTATCATGCTTGTCCAACATTTCGTTTACATAATTAAAAATATTTATGCAACTCTTTATTGATTTGTTCCAATAAACATTCACTAGATAACGATCTTCTTGTGGAGTATGCCCTTGGGATATAGTGGCAAGGTATCGAAATGGTGAACTATCAAAATAGATAACGTTGCAATCTTTGATCTTGATGTCTAGTTTGATTTCCTTGAGGTAACTTGACAGTACTGATACTGTTTTTGTGTCTTGAAAGTAGCAATTGCGTGAATGAGCGAAAGCAAAAATCACATTCTTCCTAGCAGACTCACCAAGTTGACCAAAAAGCGTTTTGAGGACTGAAGCAAATGTTGAATCAAGCTTTTCTTCATCTGGTTTCAACATGACAACAAATGCATTGATTTAAGGATATTGTGAGATATGATCAAGAATCATGTTGATGTTTGATTTGTCAACCTCATCTATGGTTTCATCATCACCTTTACCAACTGTTGATTGAATACCAGGTGTATCAATCAACCGAATAACATATTCAGCATCTTTTGGTTCAACGATATGTGAAACAGGCATCATAGTTGAAGATGCATTCACATTTCCCATTGCATACTGCTCACACAAATTCTCTTTTTCACCAACTTCAATGGTGACCAATCGTTTTTCAAGACAGTCAGTTGATTTGCTCATATTAGCATGTTTAAATTGTGTATAGATTGGAGCATAGACCATTTCTTCTTTTAGAGCACTTTCAAAGCTTTCAAACATTAAGTAGTTAAAAAAAGAGTTAACCTATGTCGATTTACCAATTCCACTTTTTCCAAGTAGCACCATATTGATGTCCTGTTTTTGGTCTCGTGAAAATATTTCATCTTCAAATGTTTCACCTAATAGGCAAAAAAGAAGAAGTAATCAAAGACCAGTCCACCTCCA
>JAUEKX010193198.1:0-10771 GCA_031834005.1 Dendronotus venustus
AACAACTCCAACAAGATCGTGATCACTAAAAGAATTTGCATCAACAATCGATTTTGATATTCTAGATTCATTCGTTGTCAAAAAAACATCAATGAGAGTTTTACTGCGTGAAGTCGTTCGGGTGGGTTGATCGATCATTTGTTTGAATCCATTGATGGTAAAGATTGCCTTTATATCTGAATGGTCTCGAGGGACAAGGTAGTCGCAGTTGATGTCACCAGTAATTATACATTCATTATTCTCGTTAATTGCTTTCTCGAGAGTTACACGAAGTTTGGAATTAAAGTTTTTATCAATGTATTTAGAGTTATCAGGGGGTTTGTAAAGTGCTGAGATAAGAATTGGTTTAGATTTTGGTGGTGAAATTTCTAACCAAACACACTCCATTCCCTCAAGTTCAAGATCATGGCGTCTTTTGTATGTTATATGATCTCTAATATAGCATAAAACTCCTCCGTGCGGACCATTTTTGCGATCATTTCTTTCTATAGCGTACCCCGGAATAATGATTTGAGAATTTTGAATTTGATCGTTAAGATGTGTTTCTGTGATGAAAACAATTTCGATTTGAAGTTTTGAGTCTGTTAAGAGAAGTTTTAACATGTCAATTTTTCCGATCAAGCCGTTTAGATTTTGTTGGATAATTTTCATACCTCTTGAGTTTGCAAATGATTTGAAACTTTCACTCAAAAAGCATTCCTCTTGGTTCTCTGTTTGATCTATGTTACAGTGTATACAATAAAAAAGCTCTCTTCCATCATTGTATTTATCAATCAAACAATTTATGTGACAAACATTTTTGCAATTTTCACAACTGACCATGTTTTGACTGTCTTTGATACTTTTGGTACATGAAAAGCAAATATTAGGACCAGGACAGGTCTCTATATCACCAGCAATAATCAACAAAATAAGCAAAACAAAATGTTTATTCTTTCCATTTCTGTGAAGTCTAACTTTTGGATGACAATTTGTAGCAAACAATGATAAGCAACTAACTCCTTCTTTATAAACATTCTTTAAACCAAAAGTATAGCTTAAACCATCATTTGTGACAACATTTGGCAATTTTAATGCAAAAATTGATAAGTATAAAGCGACAAACAAAAGCAGGAGCATGACCGCACCGTTCACCGTAAAGTCTGAATGAGTTACGCCGTCATTTTAACATTGTGTTAACGTCCATGCAATGCCGAAAGTGCAACTCAATCTCGTTTTTATCTTTTTGAATCAATTTTCAGTTTTTTGGGAACTCTATCAAGAGTTGACATCTGTCAAAGAGGCGCTTTTAAAATAGAACTGCTGCTTTATCGGTTAGTATGACAAATGAGCTGGCGAGCGATCTATTGCTGTGGGCCCAGAACATGTTACTAGAAGAGCTGGGAGGCCTCCTAAAAACTACATCGACCAACTTGCAGCTGATACCGGTCATAGCATAGAAGAACGGCCACAAGCGATGACCAATAAACAAGAGTGGAAACGTATTGCCAGACAAATCCGAGTAAGCTCGACACAGTAAGTTAGTAAGTATGACATCGAAAAAGGGATGTTTGGGAATCGAGTATTACATAGGTGGTGCATCGGTAGTGCCCGAAAGCCATAGGACTTTCATTCCTGGTGTTTTTATTTGATTGAGAAACCCATTTCTGAAATACAGCGAACCAGCCTAAAAGCGCTCTTATGATCAAAGAATCCACCACAGAAAATCTGCAGTCTGAAAGACTGGAAATAGTTGACATGACATGAGTGACACTTGAAGAATTTAATTTGTTTTGGTAAACATATAACATTTACTCGCTCATTCAACTCTTGCAACTGTTATTATATCTCTCCTTTTACCAGGTCAGCGAGTTGATCATCAACAAAAGGGACAACTATTGTTTTACTCTCCTCTAGTGATGTTTGACATTTATTTATTTATTTATTTATTTATTTATTTATTTATGAATTTTTACACAGGATAGTCTCTTCAATACTAATTATACTGCTATCAATGAGAGTCCTGCCTTCGTTGCGCAACACCTACAACGGAAACCTATGGCTATTAGCAAATGTGACCAGTGGTGGACTCGAACCCCTGGCCAGCAGGTTACGAGTCTAGTGCTTTAACCACTCGGCCACAGCTCCATTTGGAGCTCCACATGGTTTTAGGGATGCATGAAGATGTTTTCATGTCAACTATACTCAACATCTGGCACTTAAAATAATTAAAGTAGTTTATGGGACCATATGGAATGACCTTATGCATCTTATAACAATTTTACTATTCGTTTAGATATATACCGATCAACGCGAACTTCTCTGCGCGTACGAGTGCCCAGCAAACACAAGACATCATTATAAGGAAACTCAATTGGTTTGTATTAGAAAAGCGCTAATACTTTCTTTATGATAGTTCAACTTAGTTATGCAAAGTTCCGAGGTATTTTCCATTTGTCACGTTTTTTTGTCTGGTACCTTTGTTTTCGGAGTGCTTCGTCATTAATTTTATGGGTAGCTTGTTATAAAGACTCTAGACTAGACTCTAGGACTCTAGACTAGATTAACAGACTTTCGTTTCGACTAAAATTATTACTCTGAAAAAGAAATCTCTGTTAAACGATCATATAGAATATCGTTGGACGCTTTTCTGTACCACTCTAAAGGTAGATTTCTACTTGTCCGTTTTACAACATGAACGGACACGAGAACAGAAACAATTATGGAAAAAAAAATTGATTGACAGCTCAAAAACAATGAAAGTGCTGCGCTGACAGAAATTGTCCGATTCGATTGGTTAATATTGGCTTTTTACATTAGTGTGCGGATAAAAGTTGTTGTTGATGTTTTTTCCCGAGAACAAAAGGACATGAATAAGTTTACATGGGAAAGCAAGAAATTCAAAGTGCACGTTGCCAAACGTGATAACCCACTATAAGTAATTACTTAAAGCATTTCAAAGTTTTTTCTTAAATCCCAGCCCCTTTTGAGAAAATCTTGTTCTGTAAGAAAATTCAAATGGTCTTTTTTTCAAAAACTAAGCAGATATTTGAACATTGACAGTTATAAGGTTAAGAGATAGCAAAATGAATATGATAGATAGTAGTAAATGAAAGTCTAAAAGAGGTTGCGATTCAGTAATGCTAAACCCAGCACTAGCCGAGATACCAGTTGTGACTCTTCATGACTTTTGTTTATTTTTCAGGAGGAGGAAAGGCGTTTTTGGTCCACCACCAGGGAAAAAGTGTGTTGTGTTTGTTGACGATTTGAATATGCCGGCTAAAGAGAAATATGGTGCTCAGCTTCCCCTCGAATTATTAAGACTCATTAAGAATTATTTTTAACAACGTCAAAATTACGTCGTTCTAACGTCGTGTGCTGGCTGGGTTACGGATAATGATAGATATCCATTAGACGATTTTTATGATGATCGTCGCAAATGATGGCAGCCATTTTGTGCATTTACCCGCACGATTTTATTTTGCCTAAGATTCCGTATGAGATCAAACTTTAGACGATTGTCGGAAGGCGGATTCATAGTGCGCCAAAGATCTCTGGAGGAGAGTATAAAAGTTAGCCTTGAAAAAAAGGGAGTTTGGCTATGCTGGCATTCTATAGTTTAATTATAAAAAAAAAATCAAGTTTTATGTAGTTCGTAAGGAAAGTGTCGGTATTTAATTACTTGTCTATTTAAATATGTTTCGTACAAAATTGTCTTACTTTAAGAACCTTGGGATTTACTAATGTTTCCAAGAGACGTGTGCATTATTAATGCACCGTATGACTGGATTTTACAGTAAGAAAATATTTAAATTGGGAAAGGATAATAAACATTAAACAGGAGCAACCGCTTAAGGAATGATGAGTCTCGAACCATGGATAGATTTTAGGTAAAAGCACTTAAAAAACAAGGTTCAATTTGCATTTGTTAATTCTGCTATTTTCTCTTACTCTATCCATCTAGCTGTTGTTGATGGCGATGTGTCTACCAGGCGGCATATGTAACGACATCAACAATAGATTGACATGTCACCTTAACGTCATTCCAATCGCCGACTTTGTCGACAACACGCTGAGCAAGATCTTCACCAACATAAGCGACTGGCATTTCATGAAATTTATACGAAACTAAACTTTCAAAAAAAGTCAAATAAAAGAACAATTTTCTTACTTTCAAATCAAATGATCTGGAGGAAGTGTCTTAAGGTTTGATATTTTGCTGGAAACTCGTTTTAAGAGAGTTTGTCGAAATTTGACGAAAGCAGACTCTTACGGAAACGATCCAAAGCGTCAGTTTTAAGTGTACACTTTATGAATGCTTTACTAAAAACTTTTTTAACCAGATGAACTGTGGCCGCTCGGATGTTTTTTTCCCTCTTAGACTGAACTAACTTAGACTATGAATAATTTTTTCGGCATACCCTAATGCATGAATCTATATAACTACAGCTGATGATCAAGTCAGGCGTGGAAGGTAAAAGGACAGTGCTTTTATTCATTGACATCCAAATAAAAGAAGAGTCATTTGTAGAAGACATTAACATGATCCTAAACACTGGTGACGTACCAAACATCTTTTCTAATGATGAGAAAGCTGAAGTGATAGAGAAAATGCAAGGTGTAGCACGTAACGAGGTATATTAGCTCGCTTGATATAGAGACGTATTTATACCACTACGCAGGAGAACATTTTTACATGGAAGTACAATTATTTTTATTTAAAATTATTCACCTCCATAGAGCAATTGTTCTAAATACCTTGTCTTTTGTTGTTTTTTCTATAAATCGGTTCTACTTTTTGGAAGAGTCATGCAACCTTATTTCAACCAATAGAATATCTTTAATGTCCTTAGGAAATAGAGTTTGCTGTACAAAATCTTTTTTAAAAGATGGTTGAATGTTGTAAACAGATGTTGTTACAGAAAATGTAAACAGAATTCTATCAATGATCCAAAGTCCATACGTATATATAGTTATAGATATAGTTACAAAGAGCTAAAACTATGTATAAAACTAAAAAACAACAAAACAAACAATAATAAACAATATGTTAAGGTATATTGATAAAATAGGAAACTATGGAATTTTGGAAAAAGATTACGAAATTGGTCTGACAACAGGATGAAAACATTATGGAAAATATGCTAGTTCCCACCATAATCTGTCTTTTCATTCAAGGTAGTGAAATCCTTGTAATACATGCTTTCAATAAAAAGAAACCAGTTATCAGCACACTATTGAAATAAGCCGCCTTTTTTCTTTTTTATCTAGAGAAATTCGCTGATGACTACCCAACTTGTTTTTAAGAAAAGTCTTTGCACATGCATGTGAATCATAAACTGTCTCGATAATTTTTAGCTCCACCATAAAAGCAATCCCAATACTGATTCACTAATCGAGGCCTGGAAATGAAAAAGAAATAAAATAAAATATAATTATAATAATTATCTTAAAATTTCTTAAAAGTATAGTTAAAATTCAACTAAAGATTAACCTATTTTTAAGATCTTTGTTAAAAAAACAAAATCTTAAGAAAACTCGAGGCTCAATTTGGCGTGAGAAAATTTACATTTTCTTGGATGAACTTTTCTTTAAAACTGAAAATGCTTTCTATAAAATAAAGACAAATTTACCTAACCTATTTTTTATTGCAAACAAAGAGGCAAGAATAAAACTACGGACATACCGAAATAGTGTAAGGCAACCGCTTGTTTTCAAACACGGGGGCAGTGGTAAGTAATACCAATGGTGGCTAGATCCAAACCTGAAATCTCTCAAATGACAAGGCGGTCACTCACTCTAACTACGGAATGATCCAATGGAGCCGGCCCAGTAAAAGCAACCAAGAGCCGACACATGACGTGTATTTAATATTTTTTGTGTAAACATACTACAACGTCGTTTTAAAGTTTTCTTCTCTTTCTTCTTTCTTTTTGTCTGCTGGGACGTCCATATCTTTGGATAAAGTTTTTGGTTTATATTGGATTTCGATTTATTACCGACAAAAGATACAATTCTATACAGTTCTAGACGACTTACAATTCCAACTCTTTCACACCCCTATAGTACTCGAATTACAAGAGTTTTTACTAAATAACTTACAATTTTGATTTCTGTTGTAGGTATTCTTTTGGTATTAGAATATCATCAAAGAAGCCCAACAAAACTGGAAAAGAAGAGAGAATTAAAAGAGAATTTTTTTTAACAAAATTGAGAGACATCGAGTCTCGCCTGGACAACAAAGTGACTGACCTACACCTTTTTATAAAAACATTTAAATTTCAATTAATGCTGAGGGTGTGTTTATGTTTCATATTAAGGGTTCTTACACAAAAATTATAAAAAAGGATTTTTTGATACAGGAAGTCTGGAATTTGTTAACCCATTGTCTGTATTTAATTTGTAGAACAGTTTTTTTTAGCAAAATTTTGACGATATCAGCCTTCAGAGATGAGCTTAGACGCTCTTACAAAATAAAAGATGTAATCACATCCAAGCTATATTTACCTCTTACAAGCAACTCAAATTTTCATTTCAGTTCTGATTTGCTGGGGAAAGGTTTATAGAAGAAAGAAAGGCAACTTTGCAGTTAATTATTGCTATCTTTCTATCTTAAATCAAATCCGCAACTGCATGATATAAAAACTGATAAGGAGATAGGCAAGATAAATGTAATGCACATCTAGTGCGGCACGATACAATTATCTCATTATGTTCTAAATTACAAGTGTTCGTTGTCCTGCATATTAAACCTCACGTTTCTTTGCCTCGTCCCATACGGACATTAAGATTAAAGGCTTATGCTATAAAGAATCCTACTTCTAAAGACTTATCTCCAGTAGACAATTTCTTTTATGACGATTGTCGTGAAATATCAGAAAAATTGTTCAAAATTTAGGGGTTGAAGTAGTTTGATCGAGGATCGTTATTTTAGACCAATAAATTTTGGACGACGACCGCCATTTTGGCTGTTTATCCTCGCACGAATTTCTTTCCATTCCACCACTGAAAATTCACATTATACAAAAAAACATGTAAAGGAGATGTCTTGACTTTTGTTATTAAAGAAATATGTGTGAAAACCTTGAACACCATCCGAAGTGCACGTGATCCATCTTCTCACGAATGGTCCGATGGCGTGTTGGCTGTAACGTTTCGATAGCAAGTTTCATCCTAGACTGATGATCGCAAGTGGGTTATGTTCTATGGACTTGTAGACGCTGTGTGCATTGAGAACAGGAACACAGTACTGGATGCCAAAAAAAGGTATTTAAGACACTCACCCACGCCTAAGAAATTTGGCCGCATGTATTTATTTCTTTATGAATTTATGAAATTTTATCAAGGATTGCTTCCTTCAGTACTAATCAGACTATTTTCATGGAGAGTTTTGCTTTTGTTGCGAAACACATACAACAGAAACCTATAGCTATTAGCAGCGAGAGGTTATCCGCGCCACTATGACAGGTAGTGGACTCGAACCCTTGACCAGCAGATTACGAGCAGAGTTCCTTAATCACTCGGCCACAGTTCCATTTCAGGGCTCATCTACAGTGGCTTATTTAGATAGTTGGCAACATCTGTGAAGGAGAGATAAAATGCAATTATCTTCAATGTTTCACAACAGATAACTGCCTTTTTCTCTCCTACGCTTATCTTTGCCGAAACTCTATGTCTATGTTGAATGTTAATGGGAAGTGTTTAGAAACTGGTTAACCCCTCATGAAAAAGCTAATTCATTGGCTACATGTCGTTACAACTGCATTACAAGTTCTTTTATATTTAATTTAATTTGTAGCTATGTCTTATGAGCGGCGAGATCTTACAAATGAGACACAAGCAGAGTTTGATTTTCGAGAGGTCCGATTTGAAGCAAGCATTGCCAGCCAATGTCAGTCGCTGTAGTATGATCTATTTGGAACGTCACCAGGTACCTCTGAACTTCTGTCTCTCTGCTAGCATTGAAAAAGAATCTTTTTATTTAATAAGAATATAAATACTCTAGAATAATATCGAAGATGGAATTGGACAAAAAGTTAAGAATATTAGAATCTTTTAGTATTGGTTAGAAAGCTAAAAATGCAGTTTTAATTATTTTAATAGTTAAAAAAAGACTATGTAAAATGGTTTTGCAAGGGACATCAACCCTGGCAATATTTACACCAGTTTCTCTTTAAGAACATTCTATCATAATAATTAGAGATGAAATCTTCGCCGAGGTTGCCGTTGTTCTAAGAATATGCTAAGTATACATTAGAGCGGCATTTACCCAAAAGTTAAGAATTTGCGTGTAATAAAATTTTACACATTGTTATTATATAAGAACCGTTTTTTAAAAGAACATTGAGGTTGAGGTTTTATCAACATCTAAGCAATGTTCTAATGCAGTCTGCTTATTTATTCGTTATTTATTCTATCACTTTTTTATATTAATTTAGTATTTCTTATTGTTTTTATTTTCAGCTTGGTTTATGCGGTTACACATAATTCTTGAGCAAAGAACAAGTGCAGTTGGTCCAAGACCTTTTTGATTGGTTGATGCCTCCATGTTTAGGTAAATTATACTAATTAGTACCCAAACTTTCTAATTTTACCCAGGGTAATCTATATATTTGCTGTAGCCTTTCTTTCCTAATTACGAGTGTGAGAAATGTTTAAGAAAAATATTTGAATTAATTTCAACTCCCCAATTTTATTTTCGCACTGTTTTTAATTTCAGTGCTTCTAATCAAAATTCTAATAATAGCGCTATGCTAGTCGAGTGTGAGCCACTAAATTTTAATTTATTTTCTTCTATAATTTTTAAACGAATTCTCTGAAAGTCACACAAAAATATTATTTTGGAATATTCTAGTTGAGTTCTATTTTAAAGAGTATATATCAAAACTAGTTGAGATATTCTAGAGAACTGTTATTCTCTTAAGGATGAAAATAAAATCTCATAAACAAGTCATTAACAAAATATCAAAGGCAAATAAGATTCCGAAGACAGTTATCCTACGGTGTCTCTCAACAGATAATTGTCTTCCTGCTCTCTTATACATGCGTTTGCCAACTCTCTAGGTTCTCCTTTTAGTCTTTAACAACAACTGAGAAGGAGTTACAACGTCCATTTGTAACAAAAATTGGATTCGGACTCCAAACCTCTTCTACCTTAGATCATTAATACCACAAGTTACTTCGTCTCTAGAATCACATAAAACAGCTGAATTCAGTTCTCTATGAAAATTCATACGATTTAACTTATTCTTATTTGTTCAAGAATCGAATAATTATGAAGACTAAATTTACAATAAAATACAATGAATATCCCAAGTCATCACAAGACATTAGAACAACGTTGTATGGACATTTATACGATGTTAAAAGCACTGAAATGACGTAATAACGTTGTTATAAAGTCTTGCACTGAATGAGATAATATTTGCAACTTGATAATTCACATAAATATGAAAGGAAAGCTAACTTTCTGCTTTTTTTGACTTGCTAAAATGCTATATCAACAAATGCTTGTAGTAACAAATCAATGAATAAATCACTGTCTAAATCCTTTGGGTTCATCTCGATTATGTTATTGACGTAGCCATCCTCATCATAGATAGTTTTTCGAAATGGTAATCGATTCTGTTTTCTTTCGTACTCCAATCGCACGTACTGTACCTTATCCCTCCGTAATCTCTTATTTATAAACTCTCCAAGATAAACAGAGCTTCCTATGGTGTTGAGGAAGATTTTATCTTCCTCTGGTGAGTCTTGAAGCACGTGTTCTGGTTTTATTTTACGTGTGTAATATTGATACGTTAATGAAATATGGTTGAATTTGTTGTTAAATGCCGATCGAAGTACCATATCGTAGAATGGAGTTATCTGCTCTACTGATTGCTGGTAGGAGAGAAGTTGGATCTGTACTTTATGGAGCAGACGATTTTTGAGAAGAGCCAGGAAGTATGTAAATAGCGTAACATCAATGTCCCACTCCTTGTAGATGATATTTATTGTTTTGTTTTGTAAACAACTCGTTTCTTTTACTGCACGTGATGGGATGTTTCGTATGAAATCATAATGGTTATAGTAAGGTGTCTTGATAGCGTTTAGAATCGGTTCTATATAACCTGGCATACTTAATTGGCATTTTCCGAAAATAAATAAACTTCTATCATTACAACCAAAATATGGTGCAATCTTTACCGTGTTGTTTTGGTGACCGTCCCCATCGGACACAACGATAACACTTATATTGCTTTTTTTTTCTTGAATACGATTTAGTGCACCTTTAATTAAGGGTGGGAAATCTCTACAAAAGAAAACCAATGTACTTGTTTTATTTTCAACCTGGATCTTGTATTCTTCCAGCCACTCTGATACGTACCTCCAGTCATTGATTTCGTGATCATCAAATTCTAACCACTGTCTAATTTCATTGATATTCGGCCTTCCGTCTTCATCTAGCATAATAATGGTTTGTTTATGAAATGCAATCAGCGAGGACGTATAGAACACTTCGCTTTGGTAATTCTTCAGTCTGGAAACCAAGGGCCGATAGATATCCTTATAGAAAGCAGTGTATGAAGACTTTTGCAACGGGTAGAATGTATAACCGAGTATATTATAAAACACGTGCATCCAACCTGCTATAACGAAAGTGACATGTCTCGTGTCCTGATTAGTTGGAACCAATTTAAATTAATTTTACTACCAACTGTCAATAACATGGCCGATATGGTAGTAACGAATAAGAATTCCCGAAATCTCATTTCCTCGTTGTTTATAGAATAGTTCAAGTTTAATAATC
>JAUEKX010193308.1:0-10770 GCA_031834005.1 Dendronotus venustus
ATAAGTAATTATTAAATTTATGCATATATTACATATATTTGTATTTTTAATTTGTTTTAGTCATCAAATTACGTCAGCTATTGATTCACGAAGATGAGCGTAAAAGACAAAACATGCTTCATAACATCTCAGAGGTATTTTTGAGATCTGTAATTTATGTTTAAATATGACTGAATTAAAGGGTTTTTTAATAACTTTCTCATTTACAAAATTTCAGTTACAAGTTCAATTTAACACTTTCTAACCTATGACATAAAGAAGATAAACAAATTATAAACAAACATTCATTAACCTATGTTTTAACCCTTAGAATATTGTATGTAAGCTAAAGTTCAAAATTTTGATCAATCTCTTTTTCAACTTTTTCATTTTGATGGATTTCTGACTGATGGAAAAATGGGTAAAATGATTTAAAATAGATCATCTTTGGTAACATTTACATTTTTACAAATTTAAATTACTATGACATAATTTAAGGTGATTTTCTCTGAAACTATAGTGGTTGGAGCTATGGCCGAGTGGTTAAGGCACTCAAATCGTAATCGTCTGGTCCTAACATGGGGTTCATAACCTGGGGTTGGTATAAGCGAGTATAACCTCTCGCTGCTAATTGCCAAAGGTTTCCATTGTAGGTATTGTGCAACGAAGGCAGGACTCTCATTGATAACAGTCTGATTAGTACTGAAGAGACAATCCTGGGTAAATATTCGTAAATAAATAATAATAAATTGGAACTATGACCAATTGATAGTTTATAATTTACTCATTTTGAAATACTATCTTTCAGTGTCTATGGTTAATAAAACTCTTGAAAGTCCTGTAGTTCATTAACCTTTCTTAAAAAAGTCTTGTAATATTCTTAAATTTTAAACAGGTTTGTGCCATAAAACTTTACGTCTAAGTAGTATATAGTGAATTTCGTAGGGTTGGTTTGTGAGACATTTATTCTACAGTTTCATTCTTGTATATTTTAGAAAAAAATTAAAATCGAAGGGCTACTGAACCTAAACAATTCTGAGGTCTTAATATACTTGTTAGATTAATCTTGAATAAACAGGAAGATTTGAAACATGGTTTCAAGCATCGCTATAAACTTTTAATTCAAAAATCGATACTTTGTAATTAGTTGATAGACTGTTTAATAAGCGTGATATCGTTGTATATAGTAGGTCACCTTCTATTATTAAAAATTTGATCAGGAAAAACTTTGATAGATTGTTGTGAGCTTTCAATTGATTGTTATTGATAAATAATTTTCATAAACAGTATGTACCTTTAATTCCTTACCTAGAGAAAATACTCTGGGTAAAGTCAAGCCTCTAAGCTATAATTCGCTTAAGGTACGTTTTTATATGACAGATGTTTTCTTTATAAAAACATTGATATTAATGTCCGATTACACAAAAATTGAGAAATGTTTTAGTACTGTACATAACTAATGATGTTATCGTTGTTAACCAATCTGTTAATCTCTTTAAATCTCTTATGATGTGCTTTTCAGGATGTAATGCCTGCTGTTTTCTTTCATAAACAGTAATATTTTTTTTATTAAAACCCTTCGTCACCCTTCTTCGTCGATGCACTTCATTAATAGCCTCATCGATCTTTTCGTTTTATTTCGTTCATTTCGTTCATTTTTTAAATGAGAAGTAGGATGGAGTGTCTGCTGTTTTCTCTTATAAACAGTAACATTATTTATTAAAATCACCACCCTCCTTCGCGGATGTGATTCATTTTGTCTTTCTGTGTTTCTTTTCTATAGAGAAGTCATGATCAGTCAGCTTCGATGAACGTACCATCAGCGAACACGTTGGAACCTCTGTTGAGCAACCAAAGTTCAGTTGAGTATCAACTGCAACAACAAGTTAATTTCTATCAGGTATCAATAATACTTGTACATGGATTTTCTTTTAACAATTTTGAAGTTCTAAGTAAAATTGCTTAACTCGTTCTGTTTCTCCTTCGAATATTTTCTATATGTTTTCTATATATATACTGCTTTCTAAATTTACATTTATAATACTTATAATACTCTTAAATTAAAGCATACAGAAGGTAATTTTCTAGGAAAGTCCATGCATTCTTGCAAGTTGCACAATAAGAAAGAGCCTTCTATTTTTCACCAGATAGCAAGGATTAGGTTACAGGAAACATCAATATCATCATTAGAAGAACTTTTTAAACCTTATGATAATTTATTGGATTCCCAATTTGAACCGGGTTTATTAATTAGCTGCTGCAAGATTCTGCCTGCAATTATTGAGGCCAGCGGTTTGTTATTTTTCTTTTTCGGTGATTATCAAATACGATACATAACAAAAGAGAAAAACATTGATGGTTTTTTTTAATATGTTGGACTTATGACCTCTATAACATTCCGTTTTACATTCCGCAAACAGTTAGTCGCTGTCACAAGTCACGTGACAGAATCATTTTACTATGATTATAAATAGAGATGTGAAAACAAGGAAACTCAGATCAGAGAATTACCCGACATTCATAGCTCTGTTACAGACTTGATGATTTTAATTTTGAGATTCCTATTTGTGAGAGGGATTAATTGTGAAAAAACTTTGTCGCCTTATTTGCAAAATTTGCTATTTTGTAAAAACTTTACTAGAGAATTCTTTCAAGTTCTGGAAATCGAAACAACAAATTCTGTTTAAAGTTTAATTCTTTAATTAATTAAACTAATTTGATAATTTCTAGAACGCATTAGGCAAACTACAAGCACGATCGGCATACGTCGCCGAAGAGAACGCCAAACTTTACGACAGAATGAGGGAGAGCATTTTAAAGGAGCCGGTCGTCTCTACAGATGACGAAAATGAAAATGGTGTCAGCGAAGAAGAGCACTCCTCGGATATTGATGTTGGACAGAAGTGGGATTCGATGAGAACACTTCATAAAAAGGAGAGACTCATGAAAACGAAAACAGAACTCCAAGCAGAGGTAATAACTTTAATCTTGTCGTATTTGAGGTTTGAAATACCATATCTGCTTTCGATGTTCATAACTTTTGACCTTAAATAGAAAGGTGGGTGATATGAAAGATAATTAAATTTCCTTTCTATACACAGTTAACATATTTGGTTTCGGTCAACACAGTGTTTTCGAGAGAGATTTGAAAGTTTGACTTCAATACTCACAAAAGCGTTTTTCCGAAAGTTGGTGAGCACCTAAAAGGGGTTACGTGTTATTTTTCCTTTCTCTTTTATTTGAAGGGGAAGAATATAGAAGAAACCGAGTTTAAAGAATTGAATTTAATCGGTGATGAAATGGTAAGTGCCTTAAGTTACATCATACTCTCATTAAGTGGGACTCTCAAGGGACCGAGCGTAAGTATTAACGGCCAAATTTCAAAATTTCAAGTAGGATTTTGAAGAAGAAAAAAGGATCAATTTTTCCCATTTTGAAGAAGAATGTTTCGAATAATTTCGATTAGTACACAAAGTACACAAGTAAGAAACAATTGTGGACAATTTATTTGTATTCCATATCTAAGAGAACTTGAAGTAAGAGCGGTGTCTTTATCAATTCGAGTATCTTATACTTTTCAGCTATCGGTGTTGATGTAAGCTTTCTTTTGTGTCCTTCTTTCTTGAGTAGTGGCATGTTTGCAATGTAAAGACTCAAAGAATGTTTTCCAGTGTCTAAAACGTTTGTTTACAATAAATGAATGTAAGATTCGAAAAAAATTCTGAAATCAGTGCATTAAAATTCCCTCTTAAGCGAAGTTTTTGCTTCAAGGGACCGAGAAAAGCGTATTACATAACCAATGTTCTACTTATCTGCGGTCTTAGTTAAGCAAAGATTTTTTTGCTGAAAATTTTACGGAAAATTCTGTATTAATAAAGGGGCGTCCTAGTTATCCGGTGTATCACCTAACGAGAGTATATACGTTATGGGAATTTAAGAAATGTTGTTATTGCGTCGCACTCGCAGGTTTTTGATTATAATTTATGTATAATGGGATATTGTGTGTACGTGTGTGAGTGAACAAGCGAGTATGGCTTAGGTACGAACAAGACTGCTGTGATTCAGTTAGTTCATCATGAGTAAAACTGTCAAGGTTAATCAGCCATGCATATACGAGACTGGTTACTTGAAAAGTCTTTAGCTTAAATTGAAATATATCAAAAATGTATAAAGAATAAACAAATAACTAGCCTAGCTAGCTTTGTCAAAAATGTTATGTTGTGTTGTTATACACAATCCTTCATTTCTAAATATTATTGATGTCGGTGTCAATGATTACGTACGTGACTTTTGTGCGTTTTTATTTGAATGTTTGATGACATTCATAGTACCAAACAGATTTTACATTTACACTCACAATTGTGTAGTGTGACTTTAAGTAACTTTACTTGCTGAGAAATTCTTTTCAACAATATCTTGTTTTAAATCACGTGACATTACAATTATGCATGTATTAATTGTTTTTTTATTTTGACACGTAATTGATTGATTGTGATCTTGGTTGTGCATTTCGTGAGAATTTCATTCCGTGTTCCACGTTATATGGTTTTTACGGACTTGGTCATGTTTTACTGTGCGAATGAAGTGTTATATTTTGAACCTCACGAAAATTCCTCCCAATAAAATCTGTAAGAACGTATGTTGAACTTCACATTTAATTTCTTTTTTTCAATCGTGATCGTAATGAGTTTATTCTTTCACAGGAGAAATTGAAGGAATTACAAGAAGCGAAAACACAACACTTGGAAAGTCTGTTGCACGCTTCACGCAAACAAGTTGATGATAAGGAGAGAGTAATCACCAAGCTAAAATCGGAGATGAAGTATGTTGTTTAAACTGAAACCCCCTGAGAAACAATCTCTCTATTCTCTCCGATAAGGACTGTTTCCCATTGTCTGAAACGTTGCGGAACAACACCCTAAAATCGTCAAGTAAAGCATGCTCCAGCCAGTACAGACTTACGTCGTCTCAACGTTTTTACAACGGCCTTCTAATGATCTTTCTATGACATTATCCACACAACGTAATTTCGTTTTCCTAATAGTGTCTGTTAATTAGAAAGCATTACCCTGTCAACACATGATGTTGTGTGGCCGTTAATAATGATGTCAAAATAGCATATATATAATAGTTATATCTTTCATTTCATAGCTATTACAAGATGCCAGTGAAAGAGGTAATACTACTAATTTGTAAACCTCTTATTGTTAATTATATATGGTTTCATGTCTATGTTCGTATGTGCTTTGCTACTAAAGCGTTTATACTGTATGGCTACATAGTTTATGTTATGAAAAGGATGAAAAATCCCTAAAATAATTTCCTTTTCGTTTAGGACCCAAACTCCTTGATGCATTTCCACACGACGAAATCGTTACCCAGCTCAATACCTGGTACAAAACTCGTTCATCGTTTGACAAGGTAATATTACGACAGGAATAGCGAATCACCACAAACCAAAACAATTTCATTTATTATTCTTGGAAGACAAGAAATAGTTAGATAGTTGGAACATTAGTAGTCAAAATAAGGGCCGGAAGTCAGAAATTACCGGAAGAATTTTAAACCTTTCAGCTGGAAAAAAATTAAAAATTTCAATATTTTATTTGTTATTGTTATACTGAAATAAGACTTGAGAAGTAATGGCAATTATAATATAACGAGTGCAAACAAACAACAGAACTTGTTGATAAAGAATAGTTATATACTCATTGTTTGCAACTTGTGTTTAAGCTTGTTTTAGAGGTTTAAAAATTGTACAATTTTCTTCGTCGCCCAACAGTGGCAGACAGTTTATTCCGCTACCTTCGTTTTCATATTATTAAAAACTTCTTGTTGAATATAAAATCCTTATTTCGGCAACTGGAACATAATTTCCTTTCTTTAAAAAAAAAAAAAAAATCAAGATTTGTTGAAGAAGTTCTTGTGAAGAAATCTTTGCGAATGAAATTCGCGCAGAAATACATTCTTTCTTATTCACAATTAAATATTCCATATATCCATTAAGTTTCTAAGAAAACTGTAGTTTTGTTGACATTTCTCTTCTTTAAAGGGAATGTCAAGATCTTTCCGAGAGTCTTGAGAAGCAACAGAAGTTGGTGACAGCTGGTAGCCAGCGTGAGCTGCAAGCATACGAACAAGTAAAGAAATCGTGTGAATTGGTCGAACAAGCCCAACTAGAAAAACAAGAGGTTTGGAGAAACAAACATGTCATTTATTTTTCTTGATTTGAACATTTTGTTCCTTACTTAATCCTTAGGTAGTATTTTTTTGCATACATCAAAAGTAAATTTCTAGATGATTGTACGTATATTAATTTCACACAAAACTTAACGATCGGTATATTTGTATGAAGGAAAACATGAGGAAACGGGAACATTTATAACGTTAAATTTAGAAAAATATTTTTTCAAAAGTGTAACTTCGTATTGTTTGTTTTTCTCATACCCACAATCTGATTGGTTGAAATACATGTCACATGACTTGAGATATAGGTGGAATAGAGGGTTGTTTCGTCGAGTTGCCCAAGTGGGAGCTTTTACCACGGTAAGACCTCTTCCTCTGAACGGTTCAATGAGAACGGATGAGGGGGTCTTATTCCAGATAGAATTTGATATTTTCCTTCTGTTATTCTTTCAGCTCATGATACAAGTATTACAACTGAAGAAGGATTTAGGAGAGTATCAAGAGAAGCATGCAACATTACAGCGTAAACACGAAGAACATTTATCGATGTATAACAAGCGCCATAAAGACCAATTACATAGTAACGTTGAACAACTTTCACAAAAGGTAATTTTATTTGGCATTACATTCTTCACTTGCATATATCGTTGGTCAAGTGACTAAAGGGCCAATCTCTTGAATAATCTGATCCTCCAATTCAAGATTGGCCTATAAAAAATATTTGTTTGAGATTGACCCTTTCAGTCATTTGACTAACAATATGTTAAGTTGAATCATATTTCGTAGTTCAACTGTTTAAGAAATTTCATTTTGAGCAAATTTTGACTATAATCTTGGTAAATAGATTTATGAACCCCTTTAGAATTAGAATTAGAATTTATTGTCAAAGTCTTTCCTTCGCTATCTATTAATCTTTTTACTATATGTTGTATGTGATATTGTATACTCTCTTGTACTTTACTTGCAGGTGGAAGAACAAGTGTTGACAATCGCTGGATTAGAAAACGAACTGGAAAAAGTGACTCGAGCAAAAGTAATGCAATTCATTTTCCAGCTAGTGTCTAATCTTTAAAACCTTTTTTTTTGCCTCGATGATTTAATATTAAGATCTTCTTAACGTGCTTGGTTAATCGAGAAAACATGGCTTTTTAAAACTCAGACCAATCATAAAAACGCCCAGTGTGTCATGTCAACATTTTAGATACTAATATTTGCATGTATTTTCAAGACCGGAATTATTATTTGTTTTGAAAGCATTTGGTTACACTCAGGTACGATCATTATCTTTCCATGAAATTTGGATGTCATCAAAATAATGGAATATTCTTTTCACTTTATCCTTTAGGTTGCATTACGAAAGGAATTGGATCAATATCACTTGAAAATGTTAACACAAGAGAATGAAACTACTACTGTAAGGAAATTTTTTATTTCAAGCATTACGGTAATTCATTAAAAAGCTTTGTAAAAAGGCCTTTTTTTATTAGAATGAGAAAAATCGTAATAAATATGTGGTTGTTTTCATTTGTTCTAAGTAAGCTTCCCCTTTCGGTTACTTAGTGACGAAATAAACGCCCCTTCTACCCTAAAGGGGGGGGGGGGGGCGCTTATTCGAACCGGAGCGCTTATTCGGTCATTTGATTTTTTTTTTGACAATACAAGTCTATGATTTCTTTTGGTCACATCCATGTCCTCCTTACCATCTATAGATGATTGATGAAACACGAAGAGATACCTTAGAAGCAATGAAAGGGAAAAGTCTTTTGGAACAGGAAATCAATCAGTTACGTGTAGACCATCAATCACGCGAGAAAAAGAAACAACAGGTAACACAATGTAGAGTATACTGAACTGAAAATAATAAAAATAATGAAAATAATAAAAGATATTAAATTAAAGATACGCAAAAAAAATCCTTTGAAAGGTAAAGCGCATTTGATGTATTAATACATAAAATAAAACAACAATTTCCAACAAGGATACAATTTTAAGAAACTCTTGACAAAGGTTTCTTATAAAAAAAACATAATTTTAAATTCCATTTTTTTTCGTTACAGGATATTGATTATTTGATGGTTGAACTGAACGAAACCAAAAGACGTTGGAAATGTGCTGACGAGTCTGTTAATACTTTACAGAATGAAATACTACAACGAACCAACAGTAACAACACAACTGAACAACAAGTTAGCTTTCTTGTTCCTTTTTTTATTATTTTCTTTTTTAAGTTTCATGTTGATAGAATTCTTTAAGTGTCAATTAATGACCAGTTAATCTACTTCTGGTGATCGTAAATGTTGATCACTTAAAAATAATGGTCGATATAAGAGATTTTAATTTTATTTTGAATGATAGTAAATCTGCTTACAGAGTTATGTTGTGAAGTCTGCTAACAGGACTCATTTGGAAAGCAGTTTTTTTGTACATTTGTAAATATTGTAAACAACTGAAACGACCTTCCTGTATAAATATTTTATAAATAAATAAATAAGTTAAAAAAAAATCAGGAAAAAAAATACAGAAAAAAATAGAGAGAAAAAAAATAGAAAAACTTTAACTCTTTAATAATAATATATATTTAATTTGGTTTACGAGTGATGATTGTGTTCCAGCCTCACTTATAAACGTAATTAATTATACACAACATTAAGTAGATAAATTTATAAAGGGTTAAAGCGTTGAGTAGAACCATTTTTTCCGATCACCATGTAGTTTTGACCAGAGTTCATCGAATACATCTCTCGCTTTTTCTCCCGAGAAATGGTGCCACTTACAATAAAATATATTTGATACTTCTCTTGAAAACGAGGCTCATCGTTATATTGAAATTGTATTAGGACAGAAATTATATTTGTAGAATACGTGGCACATGGGGGTGTCTGAATTCCTTCATCACTCATCAAATCAAATTAATTTCAAAAAGCTTAAAAGTGTCAAAATGAGGGAAATTCGCTTCAACAGTCCTATAGGATGCTTGATCCATTCTTTTTTAAACAAATAATTTATATGAATTTCGTGTTCCAGTTACATCGCGAACAACTACAACGACAACTTGATCAACAATCATTTGAAGAGCAAAAGAGACGAATGGTGTTGGAGCACGGGAAACGTGAGCAAGAATTACTTCAACTTATACAGCTCAACGAACAGCGTTCAGGTATTTTATCATCTTTCACGATGTTGTGGCGTATAAATAGTGTGTATGACAAATGTATTGTCTCAACTAGAAGACAAAAAGCTAACTATTAGCACGTTTGGTGCCACTTCAAACATCAGATATTTCGAATATAAGAGATAATCCAAAACTAGTTTGGTGGGAAGAATTCGTCTTGCGATTTTGCTCACGTGACAAGTGATTTACTCACGTGACAAGTGATTTACTCACGTGACAAGTGATTTACTCACGTGACAAGTGATTTACTCATTAATTTGCCTTAGCAACAAACCATGATGAGCTAACAGAAATGATGGAATCACAAGCTGAAATCGTGATGAGGTTTAAAGATGAATGTGTGACGTTGAAAGATAAATTGATTTCAGAACAACAACTACGAGAGTAAATAAATCTGTATTATATTTTGTACTTTGTGTGTTTTCTTACGTGGATCGAACCGTTAGATCACTACAATCGAAACATTCTCAATGTTATTCAACTACTCTGCATTTAGTTTTTAGTCCCGATTTATAAGGTCGAACTCAAACCCTCTGATAAGAGAAGTCACTAGAATTTTTATTTTTAATGTTTCGAGGTGAAAAGATTTATTTGGAAAGCTAGCGATTCAACTTTTGTACATTATGTTAAATACGCTACCCCATTCCTCATGAAATTTAGTCTTTCAAATTTACTAAATGTAAATAAAGCTGAATCAAAACAATATTCTCTTTGCGCCACTTTATGCTATTACGGTGGAGCAACTTCAAGTGTCGATATCTCAGCCGATATTTCTGAATCTAGATAAAACTTGAAGAGGAGAATATTTAAAATAACAAAAACAATTTTTTTGTTATATTTTCAGCCAAAATGTATCCCATTTACAAAGCAAATGTAAGCAACTCCTGAATAACTTACAAGAAATGAAAATGGTAAATGCCCAAAAGAATGAAGAAATTGCAGAACGGAATGAACAGATTCTACTTCTTCAAGATGATTGTGCAGATTATAAAGATCAGGTCGGTGACGAATGAATTTTTTTTATCTCATTCTCGATGAAATGTTGTTGTTTCTATGGTTATTTAAAGTGTAATAGCTATAGGTTATCTCGCTTCCGTCCTCCATGTTTATTTGGCACTTGAGAATGACTATACGCAGTAACCTCTTTTGACATAAGACTTGTGCATGCTTGGGCACCATGCAATCTTCACAAAATGACATTGATTTTCTTATTTTTTTTAGGTGCTGGCATTATTGAATAAACAGAATATAATTTTACGTGATCGAAACCTTCTATCTAAGGAGATCGAGCTGTTGAAAAGTCAATTGAAAACATCTTAGAATGTTCAAAAAATGTTTCACTTGTTACCTAACTTAGCGTAGCATCAAGGTCCAAAAGGTTTTGCGTTTAAATTTTTGTGTGCCGGTTACACGAAAATTCCCGAGGGATATTT
>JAUEKX010193528.1:0-10769 GCA_031834005.1 Dendronotus venustus
AATAAATTTTTTAAAGCATGTAGTTTTTTTCTTAAAAGCATTTTCTTGAAAGCGTTTTCATTATTTTTAGTGAGGTAAATAAACTTTTTTGGGTTGCTTATGCTTGATTTACGATTTTAGGCTTCCTATAATGACGTGTTCTGCAAGAAAATTTCTGAAAATTTAGACCTAATTTCCCGACATAAAGGCTTTCTGGCTTAATTTTTTTTGTTTTTTTTTCAAAAAAATTGTTACTAGATAAAACCATGGAAACAACTCAAAGTACTTCCTGGCACGTGTCTAATTTGAGTTTCCTGGAACCTGCAAAGCAGATAATTTGCAGAACACCCCCATTAGCTGCTTCTGATAAATAATTCAAGTCTCTGGTTTGATACATAGCTAGTTCTTTTAATGTAGAACCCATCAAAACTATGCCAAGAATCCCGAGGGGAAGAAATAAGTTAAAGTTTCAAAAATTGTCTTCTGTTTAATTGGCATTTTTCAAGCTATTAAAGATAAATCTGGTGGTTGATAAATAAGTTCATAATTTCATTAGATAACCATTAATACTTTAAGTACAGATTTCTTTCTTTTACAACTTTTGTTTTGCTTGTTATATTTATAAGCATACAAATTTACGAACACAAATTTTTTTTGAAATGAGCTAGCTAATAAGCTCTATTGTCTGTCATCAGGTATTTATGCTACATGGTCTCGATATAAATAAGGAAAAAAGAGGAATCACCTCCATGTCGTTTTTCTTACTGGGTATTTAGGAAAACTTTATTTTCCATGGTTATAAAGCACGGAAAAGCTTCTGAAATTCAAAACTTTTAACCTGATAAACATTTTAGACAATATATAACTTGTTAACAAACAAACATATTTCTGTATATATTTATTCTTAGTTTTGTTTACCTGAGTTCAAAGTAAGGAAAAATGAATTGAGGGTTAATTTGGTAAATACATTGTATTACAGTGCATCTATGTTTTCTTTACACTGTATAAACATGTTCAAACAACAAACAAAATTTGGATGATTTTTTAATTAAAAAGTTGGTTACGTACTTTTATTAAAGGGGTGCTTTGGGAATACACTTTATAGTCACACAGTTCCAAAAAAATTATTCTTAGTCCCTAAGTTGTCTTATCAATCTTTGATAAAATAAAAAAGAATTTTATTGCTATTATCGCACTGTCAAGAATTTCTTATTTGTAATAGAGAACTCCGTAAAGCGAAATTAAAAATATTCTACCGTTACAAACATTTACTTGGCGTCAGTCAATGTATAACAGGAGAAATTCAAATTACTAAATTTCCAGCTACGTATTAACTAGATAGTGATTAGAACAGCAACAAATTAAAAGCTAAATTTAAGTCTAACTAATTACAATAATTAACAAAGCAGCTGGTAAATGAACCTCTTGTAAATATCTGTTTTTATCAATGTTTTCTATTTTCAATTCCGTGCATTTCTGGTGTAGGCGACAATCATTGTGTCGCCAATCATCAAACCAGAGATTGTCATGTTCAAATATTGTGTTTAGTATAATTGACCTGGTGGTTGGTTAAATCCCATGTGGGAATGAAAATTGAAGGAAACGTTATTTGAATGTAATTCTAACGAAATAACGTTTGATATACGTGCTTCTCTACTAAATTAAAATGTAGTTTGCCTTCCAGTTTTCCTTCCTTTTGTTTTTTTATAGTGACAAAACAGTGTTCCCATGTAAATAACAAATTTTTTTTAATCATAGTTAAGGATTGAAAATACATTTTTAGTAAGAACAAAGTACATAAGATCATAACTCTTTGGAGATTCAAAATTCAAATAATTGAAGCTTAATTTCATCACAAAATTTAATTTAACATATTTTGAAACATAAAAAATTAAGAATATTTTAACCCTATTCAGGCTAGACTTCAGGCGATATTTTTAATATTAATAATTTTTAATTGATGTTTTGATACTTTTCTTAACTTTTATAAAAGGAAAATACTGTTGAAAGCAGCAATTTATAAAATATTAATGACAATTAATCATTTCAAATATGTATATATTTTATCTAACTATTTATGCATGAAAATTTACATGTTGTCAATTAATTGATAAAAAAAAAATTTTTGGCTTTTTTTTTCTAAATTTCCGATGTTTGGTATCATTTTGTTAGGAAATTTACGGAAATTTGAAATAAAATAACATGCAAATAGAAAAAAATCAAATTGTATCATTTTTAATTACAAAAGCGGTATTGGGTAACATAACAATTTATCTCGTTCATAAACTTTTATGAAAATGATGTCAACTTGTCATCATTAATTAATCATTCATGACATTTTGTGTCAAAATTTTTATTTATCATTATAACTTTTGAATTATAATAACGAAGACAAAAAAAATATAATATTTAAGTAATGGCAAGACTAGTCACAAAGGTTAGTGGTAAAAAATAATTAAAATGCTGATGCCATCGTCAAAAATCATGTCATTATTCCAAATTTTGGTATATGTCAATATTTTGTCATATTTAACATCCATAAAAAATTTAGAAATTAATCAATTCATAAGTTATTTCTTAAATAGAAAATACTTTTCCATATACCTATTTCCAATAAATCATACTCATTAGAAACCTATATCATTAGTTAGTTTAGAAAACTATTTTGCAATTAATTCACTTCCAAGTGACGTATATCGAGGTTCTCTTATTATCACTGATAGCTTTAAAATAGCTATCAACACATTGCAATTGTTACTTTTCGGAAGATCATTGAGAGAGATCTCAACTACTTGTGCTTTTCTGTCTCATCTGTTCAAAAGGTTATTAATATTCTGATGGAGACAATCTCACTATCCTTAACTAATGGAGGAAGGAAAACAACTTTCTACTGCAACTTTTTAGTATTTCACAAGAACATTGTCGCTGTTTATTATAGAATAGTGGTAATTGGTAAAAAATAGTGCATTTCAAATTACAAATCAATTCTTGTAATATTTAAATAAGCTTTTTTATTTCGAAATAAAGTGTTGAGTGACGTTCTTTGAAAATGTTTTCATACATATTGATAAATGACTGTCAGTTTTGAAAGTGTTCCACATGACAACTGATAGAAAATATTGTTCTAAAAAAGTCAATAACTGAGAAAGATGGATTAAAAACGGTTAGGTCATGAAATGAAACGGAAACTCGTCGTGTTTTTTTGTCACTTTAGCTAGATAGTAGTTATTATTAACAGATTGTTAAATGTTTCCCGGGTTACGTACAAAACTTGGAAAAAATAAAAACCAAGTAAATGCACAATGATTGACCGAAAAGACAAATAGTTTTTTGTTCACTCAGTACATCAACACTGAAGCTGAAATTTCAATGTTTTCGCAATCTGCACTCTGACACTTGTTTTGATATTGTGCAGACCAAGGGGTCATATGTCAAGATAACTAAATAACAGTTAAATTCTGATCATATGTTTTTGACGAATAACTATCATAAAAAGGTATAGCTATCAGAATAGAAAAGGTAAGTACAACTAAGGAACTCAAAATTTTAACCTTAGATCAGTTTCAATGGTAAAAAGTCGTTATTATTCTATTATATATACATAATTTAGGACTTCGTTAAGTGCCGGTGGAAACAAGTCTGCAATCATAAGCATGAGTATTACAACTGAATTAGATCTAGAAAAACTCCTAAAACTTCTCTTAAACCTCCTAAAAACAAAAAAAATTAAACAGTACATCTATAATACCAAAGAACTATGAAATATGCAATTTGTTTTTCTTGCAATGGTCTATTTCGTTACATAGAGACATTTAACAGAAGTAATCTTACTACAATTTCTATCCAAGTACAAGTGTTACTTAACTTTTTGGGACTATCATTGCATTGTCACTGTTAATTGAATTTAGACTGAAGGAGCAAAAAATTATTTCCACACATAATTACACAAATACTTGGCTATTTAAATATTTTGTAAATCCTTTGAAATTTTAATTGATCACGTTTTTACATATTGAATGACGGTTGCTGTATAAAACCTATAATGCCCTTTAAATTGAATGGATATTATACCTTAGTATTTCAATATTAAATATCTACTTTTATCAAAATTATTCCATTCAAGAATTTTCATAACCTTCTATATCATTTTGAAAACAAATACTAAAATTTCTAAAAACAACTCGAATTTGAAGTGTTGATATCGGGCATGCATGACATTTGCGGCCTCTAATCTTATCAGTTTCAGATGACGGTAACATTTTACTATTTGAAAACGTGCTGGCATTTAAAATTGCCAATTACTTTTTCGACTACTTTTGATGAACAGATTGAAGGAAGTTGACCCAATTAGTGCTAATATTGGTTATCAGCAAGTTAAGTATATTAAATTTACAAATACCTTAGTGTACATGAGCATATCACCACAATAATAGCAAATAAAAAACCATCAAAAATCCAAAATTAAAAGACAAAAAACCATAGATCATACTTAGGTTAAATTGTTCTTTTTTTTGACTAAATTTCGAAATCGATAACATTGTCACAAACACATTTAATATCAATTATCTAATTTTAATCTTCCTTTTTTAAACTACTCTTGTTGGATTTTTTCTGGTATTTAATAGCGCTATGTTATTTGGCACTATCTCAAAAAAAATTAGTTGTACAATTATTATATCTAATTAGAGCTCGAGTTCTCATTCATTAGGCGATAATCAACTATTTGGTTATGCATCCATAAATACTTTCACAACAAAACATTGGTTTGTTTTTTTTTAATTATGTATTTCTTAAATTAATATAACTCGAATAAGAAAATCAAAACACAAGGAATTGATAAATAGAAATATTAGGTTTTTTGTTATTTCTTTTCAACTTTTAACAAGAGAAAAAGAGGCCATTGCCAAATACGCTACTGTATTAAAGTGTGGTTAAGTCAATTAAGCCGTTGGACAATTAAAAATTATCAAAACAACTTTATGAGAGCATGTTCATACAAGGTATAAAGTGCATAACATACAGGCAAGTACCTATAATGATTTAGTAAGTTATTGGACCAAATTTGTTTTTCTTTTAAACAAAAAAAAAGGGTTTAAATAAAGGGTTCTGCAAGAGAAAATGTCAGTATTGTAAAGGTTAGTTGTAAATATATATTATGAATTTCAAGAAGATAAAAATTATGCGTCAAATGAAAATCATATTTATCATTATTACCTAATATCTTGTTGGACATTTTCTCTGTCTGAATTTAAACCTAGTAGTATATAATAATCAATAGTATAATTAACATGGCATAAATCCATCTTTTCTGCTTTCACCTTTTTCATCGATGGTTTGGGATGTTATGAATATCTAAAAAGAGAATTATGTAATTATGTGACTCAGAAGATTAAAGAAAATTATAGTCCAATAATACCCCTTATTTCCGATTGTCATTTATTCGATATGCCAGGGCCACTAAGAGTTACAATATTCAAACTAAAAATGCAATACTAAATATCTCGGATGGATAATATACCTCCGTCTCTCGCTGCCTTTTTTAATCTTACATTAATAAGATTAATCCTTGTTTTGGTATTGTGGAACTTCTTTCATATCTGATTGAGGAAAAATCTCAAAATAGATGGATTCATAATCTTGTTTCTCGAATATTACTGTAAACAATATAAAATAAAAAGGCGATCTAATTTTCGATCTAAGTTGAATTTAATATACAGGAAAGAAACCTCTTCGTGATAAAAAGGTATTAATAATGACATGTCATGTCTTCCAAAAAATATTCAAATATCATTATACGTGTAACTTTGATGGAAATTAACAGTTTATTCGTCAAGCGTTTGTCAATTTATCAAAATATTAGCAAAAGACACATCATTAGATTGCTCAATTAAAGCTTCCTGAAAACACTTTTTATTTTCTCATTCCTTACATTGCAACATCTAAAAAAGCTTTTCTAAAAGGGGCGGAACTGATAGCAGTGCTAACAAAAATTCTAATATTACTGCGTCGTCAACGAGAAGGTCGAGGTTACAACATAACTCGTGTTTCGAAATACAATAGTTCTTTATGACTTTTAGTGGTTTTTTGACATAATAGTCAAATTTATACACACTGCTATAAATTTGCGGAAAGTGTTTTGACAAGCCTTCATTAACAAAACTTTCCATTTTTTATTATTTTGCAATTTTGCAATACATATATAATTATCCTACTACAATCCTTTTAGCTGGTTGTGATAATGACCTTGTCATACACTAATCGCAATTATAAGTGGCGCCATATCTCTAACCTCCATCGCTAAAGCTATTTATACATGTTTATATTTTAGATGAACTTGTAAAACTTGCCAAAACATCTTAAAGAAGATAAAGTACTAAAGAAGTAAATGAACAGTCTTTAAAATTTTCCTTGAGAACCTTTTGAGCAGTACAATATATAAAAAACACTACGTATTACCCACATAACTCTTAAAAATCTTAATGAGTTCTTATAAAAATGATGCATTTCGGAATGTGGGATAAAACACTGGATCAAAGGGCCTTTGTATTTCTACGTCAATGCAAATTAACTGTTTAATTAAATGACAACTTATACGACTTTTGCTTTTGCGTTATGCTTATAAAAAAGATAATCTCTTCTTTACTAGGTTTACTTCAATTTACAAAAGTAGAAGCAGTCTGGTGTTTTCAAACTGTAATAACTTTGTGTTGATCAAAGTTTCAATAATATGTCAAAGCAATTAAGTTAAAATGACTCACTCTACTGCATGCTTCGATTATGAATAGAGAACCATGTCCTATTATAACAATGATGCTGTTTTTTACGGGCGTTATTGGTATTTATGGCAAACACATTTTCATTTATGGCGCATCAGCGTCATTTATGCCCGAAGTTAAGGCGAATTATGTTATTTATGACCTTAAATTTCTATTTACGCCTGAAAAAAAAAGCGTATCCATTATGTATTACTCCCACTCGGTTACGTACTATACGCTGAGTGGGAGTACTAAAGCTATGCGTGAACAATTGATCATATCATTATCATATCATCAATATTATTTTCTAGTAGGTCAACCTCTTTAATAATTTGTTAGTTTGGTTGGTTTTTCTTATTTTTGGTTTTGTAATATGGTATTATTTGACAAAGAAAATCGCTATATATTGCATGTTTGTGCGATTAATACATTTTAGCAGATGTTCTCCTAGAAAAAAGAGCAGGACATTTATTAGAAAGAATTGTGTTTTTTTAAACCACGATTTTCGAGGTAAATGTTGTAATACACAAGTTGTTTTAAGTACAATAATTCAGGGGCTCGAACTCAAAGGTAGCTTGATTCCTTGATATCTTACCAACATTTTGATAAGCAAAAGCATTCTTAACATTTATAGAATTTCTATCTTTAGAAACGAAAAAAGTCAATCAAGTTTTGAGGACTCCAACTTCTCTGTCAGATTGGAAGAATTTGAAATTTCTGGCAATATAGTCAATATAACATGTCTATTCTTATTTTTTAATTTGACTTGTACGTGTTACCTTTTAGTGATAATGAGGCCCTATAATATTGCTTAATCCTTTTTTAACAGGTTCTTATGTTGACCAAAAAAAGTATAAATTGCAACCTGTACTGAACGGTATGAAAGAAAAAAATAATATTTTGGTATACAAAGGAAATCGTTAGACTTTTAATGCACCTAGATGTTTCTCATAAAATTTTAATTTGTCATGTAATGGCATTATTTTTATTGTAAACGAGGTCCTTAACAATTTACAGCTCTTAATTACCTGATTGGTTAATCAGATAACTAAATTAATTAATTTGAGTAACATTTACAATGATATACAATTATTGAAAAATGTCATCAATCATGCTTGCTTACACAAAAAACATAGTAAGGGTATGTTCCATGTTCCATTGGACCCAACTAAATCAACCAAAACCAACCCAAAAACCAAACCTATGAATGATGTACCCAGTTAGATATTTTGGGTTTTATCAAAGCTATCGAGTTATTTGGATAAACAAGTCCGATCAAAATTAAAACAAAAATAACAGGAGCGCTAGCCTCTGCTAAAACGTTTTTCATTGCAATATAATAAAGAAGTAACTCAAACATAAAGCAGGCTAGCCAAAAACTAACAACCATCGTTATTTTATATGGGCACACGGATAGTCAAAGCTTTGCTTACAAAATGTGTTTTAATCAAGGTGTTAAAAATCAAGGAGAACCAATCTAACTAAGCCAACCTGCTTTCATTTAGTTAGATTGTTTAGAAATCGGTTGTGTTGGTTAGCGAGTAGTGTAATTGGTTCTGGTTGGTTCAGTCCAATGGGATACACCCTAAAATCGTGTTCTAAAGTGTAGATGTAACTTATTATATTAAATAAATACACTGATCATGACCTTAAAAAGTCAGTCAAATAAAGGTTTTTCAAAATTTACTGTTATATATTGTAAAGAAATTAAAACTTTTTAAGATTTTAAAGGAGTGGTGCCATGAAAACATCACTATTTAAATTATTTCATTTTTGAATTTTTTATTATGGGTTTAGTATAAACCATTTATTTTATTTATTTTTTAATGCTTAACAGTCATGTAAATAATGCGTAAAGTTTGTTTTTAAATAGAATTTTAAAAACAACCTTTTTTGTGACGTCATTTATGGCGTTTCGGAAAAAGAGTGTTGAAGAAAAGAGAGAAAACATCATAACAATTATCAATATATATACACAGACGATTATTAGAGATAAGCGATAAAATGTCTGATCACAGCGAATCTCATATCCTAGAAAATACTTTCGACACAAATAGCGAAAGCAATGAAACTGAAGAAGATGTTGAAGACTTAGAGGCGAACTTCAAGGTGATGAATTTAGAGCCATATTGATTTGATCTAACTAAGAAAGAAAACAACAATGCCGATCATTGCGAAGGGAAGAAAAGTCAGGTGATTGATGAAGATGAATATTTAAGGCATTGACAAGAACTTCGAGTAGGCCAAGTGGAATGATGTTTGTGTAAAAACTGTAGAATTGAGTCATGGGGAATTGAATGTCTTTGGTGACAAAGAAGTTGATGTAATAACAGACGAACAAATCTCGATTTTCGTTCTCAAGCATTTCATCCTCGTCTTCATTTGATTCATCTTCTACCCGGAATGATGAGTCAAACTTTGGGGTGGGTTTCAGATTGACTACTTTGGGAGCAAAAATCGGTAAATTCATCATCATTTTCTATTATTTACACTGCCTGATCCACAAGGTCGATCGATGACGAGGTAGTTTGCATCGATATTTATACCATGGTGTCTTGGGTTTGGCAAGCTTTCGAATTCACAGTTAGCATGTTTTCGCCGTCGATCAGGTTTATTTCTTTATTGATATGAATAGCATCACCAATCAGCTGTCTTTTATTTGCACTCCTCTGCTAGGCTTCTGTGCCTTTTCCGCTTCACGGGCTTCTTGGTAGATGAAAAAGAGTTGGTATAGCATCATCAGTAATCATCTTTCTCAGGCGTAAGCCGATCTTCGAAGTGATGGGCATAAAACAAGGTTTTTGTTCTTGGGGAAGCTTTGACGCTTCAGTTTTGATAGCCATATTTTTTTCTTGAGCGGTTTGTACAATCAGTTGCCACATAATGCACTATGATGAAGAAAAGCGATGTTATAATTTTTTGATCTTATTTCAATCATTCAGCTATGAAGACTAAAATAAAAAACACTCAAGCCAAGACTCGCTTGCAATATTCCTTTACCATAGTGATTTTTTCTCTTCTCATTCGCCATATGACGTCACAAAATTTGTAAACGAAAACGCGAAGAAGAAAAAAAAGGCAAACGCGATCAAGTGAAAATTTTTTAAAACAAAAATATTATGTAGAGCTTATATTTTGAACATTGCGAATCAGATGAGCAAAGGTTTATTTTTCATGGGACCACTCCTTTAAATATTTAATATAAATTTGTCTTGATTACATGAACTTCAAAATACTCAAATATATGACAAATTAAATATATATATTACTTCTTTTAAAAATAAACCGAAGCCGAAGTTACATAGACATCATATTCCAACATTAATGAACTATAAGCTTTAATTGGTCATACCAATCAGCAGTGAACAATGTTAATAGAGCTCAAAGACGAAGAATAAGATATGTTTTATGCA
The DNA here is from genome assembly GCA_031834005.1 of Dendronotus venustus. Taxonomy (NCBI): domain Eukaryota; kingdom Metazoa; phylum Mollusca; class Gastropoda; order Nudibranchia; family Dendronotidae; genus Dendronotus; species Dendronotus venustus. Next base: position 10,148 of record JAUEKX010193528.1, read on the forward strand.
GAATTACTAGAGTCAATGCTTAACAATTTAAAATCCTGTATTGCAACAAGGAAAATAAAAATATACTTGGTGCCAAAAAAGTAGCACTCCAAAGGCGTCAAACATTCGGAGAGTTGAATTTCCTAGCTTTATTCTCTTCTTATGCAATGAGTATGTGTCCATGTGGGGTCTATTGAATGACAACTACCATTATGATTATAGGAACAATCGATCATTATCGATTATCGTTAAGCGATTTTTGATATTGTATTTTAAAAGCTTATCCATCCTGCTACAAGCAATCACGTTTCAGCTATTAAGGAACACGTAAAAAGCTGTTTACAAAAAAATGCAATTTGACAATTTTGCTGTTTTTTTGTCTATAACTCAACCAATATGAACATACCAAAAAGGAAAACATCGTCATTCTTAATTTCCTCACGTCGTTAATATTGATAATGCGCGATACTTATCGAAATAAAAGGCGTTGAATATTTGAAGTTATTCATTAAATTATGTGTGCTATTACAAGCTATTATTAGGAGATGCATTGACGAGGAAGTCACATGTTTAATGATATAACCTTGCAGCAGGACCATAACCTCTTCCATCGTCAATAATAGTTGCAGCATGAAAAATTTAT